>KN493669.1:0-26187 GCA_000787155.1 Scartelaos histophorus | reverse complement strand
ACAATTCTGGAAAAAATATCTCATTGCATTTACTGACAAGAGATTAGAGTTAGAGTTTAGATTAGAGTTTTCATAACAACGGTTCTATTCAAAGTCCACATCTTAACATTTGACTGCAATGAACTACTAAACTAATACAAAAATCCCACTGCAGAATGTGTTTGTAGAGCTCCACAACTTTAGCTATATTTACAAGATATGGTATTTCTAAAATAATTGCAGTCTATCGAATTTGTCTACATGATTAAATTGATTTGATTGTTACATCGCTTGCAGCACTTTTACCTTCTTTACATAGAATAGGATGAAAAACTTGAGGATCTGGATGGCCGGCAGCAGAGGGGAGAAGTAGATGCCAATCCTATAGAGATAAATCCATCAACACTAAATCAGAACGATGACAAACGATTCATCACTCGATTCTAAATATCGTGTTTCTTACCATGCCAGAGTTTGTGCGTAGATTATTTCCAGAACATTTCGACCTACATCAAACTCTGGAACTCCCAAACGAGGAAGCCACCGGGTCCCAACCACACTGTAGGAAAAAAAAAAAATCACTTAATATTCTCCCAAATAAATGCAGCAATTGGTATAAATGTCTCACTGACTTGCTCAGAAACTCTCCAAAGAAGGATCCCAACATCAGGAAAATAAAATCAACAATCACTAATCGGTACAAAGCCTGTCCCACCACAGACTCCCAACACTGTCGAAATATTAGAGAATTATTTGTATCAGTCAGACAAAATAAATAATTATACATCTTTTACTCAAATTTTAGTGTTTTGGGTTTGTTAACTGCAAGACATACAGTAAGTATATTTACTGGAATATAATTTGTGTGCATTAACAAATAAAAATTGTGTAGGGTACATACTGAAAACTGTATCGCCACCACACTCATCCAGTAGTGACACAAGATGCCCAGTATGCACATTCTGAGTAGAACGTTTCTGCACAGCGGGAAAAAAATAAGTTAAATGTCAATACTTTTTTATTTCATTCATAATTTTATGTTTAAACCTGAGCAAGAGAGCATAGATCTGCCTGCGCTGACTGGAGTAATGCTCAAACTTGTTAAACAGTGAGTAAAACAGCGGGACCACCATGTTCATAAGAGACACCACAAATGGCACCAGGAGCGTCTCTGCTTCCTGGAGCAGAGACCAGTTGCTAGTGTCCGTAATGCGCTGTAAAGATAACACAGGGACACACAGGAGTAATAAGGAAGGAGGATTTGCTGGTAGCAGGAATTGAGCAACACAAGGAATGCATTATCACACCATAAAGTCTTATCACGAATGTCTACAAAACCTAAAGACATATTATTTAAGACAAGGACAGTGCACAAAATATTTCAAAAACAAAGATGCTCTGCTATAAGACACAAGAGATCTTTCAGTTATTACTTTTTTGTTTTTTTATCATCACTTATTATGTATTTATTTATTTATGTTAATATTTATTTACGTAAAAGCACCACTTTTTCATACCTTTTGCTCATATTTGCAGAGGAAGTAGATACTGGCCCCGCAGCCAACAGTTAGACTTGAGGACAGAAGCCAAGATCCCAGATGAATCCCAAAATGTTTAAGTTTTTCTGAGGATGTCAACAGTTCACGCTGGGTCTTCTCAGACAAAGACTCCTGTAGACAGACAATAATGAATAGCACGGTGATCCTGCAGATTTTTACACCAAATCTTTTTAGTCATAAATAACTCCCAATTTCTATGAACAGTCAATAAGTGCTGGAGGTGAGGTTTGGACTGGGCACCATCTGATAGGAGGGCAGATGTTTACAGACTGGACCAGTACAACTCGCACTATTAATATTCGTTCAAAATTGACAATAATGACCTTAAGCTGTATGCATAGGTTGCTTTTCCGCTGCCTCACTGCTCTGTCATTGGTGATACTGAAGTCCCAGCTGCACAAAAGTTGCCAGGCACCACTCGATGTTGAATCGGCCAGAACATAATTTGTCTTGAAAGAGTTTGCCATGCTGGAGGAGAAAGAGTGGGGAACAAGAATATTTAGACATATGATAATGCAAAGAAAGAGAGTTCATAATTCAAAGAACTAACCTGAAGACAAGTGCAACGCCACAGAGCACCATGTAGACGGAGATGGTGAAGAAATACCCCAGCTGCATTTCATAGTCCGTGGCACCGATGATTGTCTCATTACTGTAGCTGCCATAGTACATGACTGTGTAGTTAAAGTATCCCTTGAAAACGAACAATAAAACAATAACATATGAAACAATACAATATAAAATCATTAATTATCTACATAAAATAGAAAAATGGGTTTGCAAAGCTTTGATTAATTTGCATTACTGGTAAAAAGTTCTTGTCTCCCTAAAAATGACATACAGTGGAACATTCCAGGCATCTCCAAGGAGACAAGAGGCAGGAAAAGTTACACAGTGCAGCCTTAAAGAAATGTAAAAAGTGTAAAGTGAACATGCTTACAGCTCCAGTGAGGATCTCCAGTCCCCTGAATCTCGTGGTGTTCGGTATGTTTGGTGAGGCTTTGTACACGAGCTGGGGGATGGTGATAAACCCAAAGTTGACCAAAAAGGAGAAAATGTTGAACATAAGGAGCCATTTGAGAAAGATGAAGTAGGACAAGACGCTGGTGCCAAACTTTCCACCAATCTCCTTCATGGTGCCGTGCCACAACTCCAACATTTGCCTCGCAGACCTCACGTTTGAGCTACATTTGCGAAAAGACTAAGGAAACATAAAAGGTCATATTTTTTAAGACTTGAGCATTCTGATTCATCTGATAAAACTTCACAGCAAAAATGTTATCCTTTTTAACTTTTATATTCAATTCAATTTCATTCTGAGATAAATGCAGATATAAAAGGTTTTGCTCTTAAAAAGATTAATACTGGATGGAAACATGGCTGCAGCCTCTGACAGTCAATCAGATCATTTCCTCCCACACCACAAAGACAAGGTGGGTGACGTTTTGTAAAATTTGAGCATTTGCTGTAACATTATAGACATTTAAAAGTCCGTCAGACTTACTCTGGAAAATTGCTCTGAACAGTCTCCCAAACAGGTGAACTGGCGAGATTTTTTGGAAGATATCAATGCAAGTACTTGGCTCCTGGAATCAAAGCAAACATTACAATAAATGAATATAATCACCCATGAAACTCCCATTAATATTATGTAGGTCATAACACAATGCAGAGTTCTTTAGGAAACCCTCTGGGGTGTTTTATTATTTCTTTTATTGTGGTTAAGAAATCATGTTTGCTCACACACTTTACAACTCATGTTACAAAACCGAAAGATTGACCTTAAAATGATAAAACTCTTTGGTCATTTACACAGATTAATGTTTAACTGTAGCTGTAATAATGACAACCTGATTTATTACCTGCGTGGTTCAAGTCCCACCTTATATGTTGTTTTCCTTGAAAACTCATTGGCAGCTCTCGAATGGCCTGGCTCCGCTCTCGAGTGGACAGAGCAACAAGTTCCTGAACCAAGTTTGTTTCTTCTGCAAAAAAAGCAAAAATAAAGCTTGTTATTGATAAGAATAATAAATAATACTGCCCACCATAAACAATGGTCAATCTAAAAGTACCTGAAGAGCACAGACCTCAGAAAGGGCTATTTTGTCATAATTTAAAACATAGTACCCACAGCTGTGCTACAGGAAATAGCTCTATTTCCAAAGCCAATTATCTTTTTATTGAGCTACAAAACCCAATTTTATACTTTTTGCTCTTTGTATTGAGATTTTAAGTCTCAAAAAGGAATAAATAATGAATTACAAGCTTATTTGGTCTTTGGTCATAAATACATTTGAATAGTGAAAATAAACGTACACATCCTCACATATATAATTCTCACCATTCTCCACTTGGGTCATGATGTTCTCCTCAAACTGCAGGTTTGCGTCTGCATGTTGAAACATTCGCCTCATTGTCTGTCCTCTCCATCTCATCGTCATGTTACCTAGACAACACAAAAGTCTGTGTTTATCTGCTCACAATCCACTGATCTTGTTTTGTGCTCCATCCTAAAAGCTGCACTTAACATACACTCCACACTCCACACAACATGCACCTCATATTTAAACAATCATGGGGACGGCACTTTTCGTATTTGGATGAAAAAACAGGGAACAAAGAGTTTTTTTCTGTTTTTTTACTAAGAGAATGTCAAATTTTAGGGTTGTGATTATCATGAGAAGAAACATCACAATTTTACAAATATTTGACCAAACAATAGTGACCAACTTTATGAAATCAGACCTTTTGAAAGATAATGTGAATTTTACACTTTACATTCAAGGTTAAAATGTTTTACTTTTGACTCTACAATTCTCACAGATATTTTGTTTTTTAATTCTTTATTGTGATCTGAAAATCACAATCATCGATTAACTGACAAATATTGATAAGCCTAAGTGCAACACAATAGACGTTAATTTGGATTTTCCTTGTGCCAAATTATACAATGACTGAATTAACTGTATTTGTTCATGATTAACTAAAGGATTTTTCTAAATCTCTGTGTCTCTACTCAGAAGTTTTCACTTCCTTGTCCTAGATTTGATATCTCACTTTAGATTAATAATTGATTCAAGTTGATTGTGAAGTCAAGCGGCATATTTATTCCAGTTTGCCAGATAATAATAAAGGTAATCATAACAGTTAAGTAACAATGGCTAGTTTTATTACTAGAGAAACATACTATTAAAATGACACTGAAGAATATTTTATCCCAGTAACATGACGACCCCTGACCACACTCGCCCGGTCAGGGATTCCCTTCATTAACCGAGCAGCTTTAATAAGAGCTGTGGTCTTACCTGAGGGCAGCGACATGTGGACGCACTGTTCATAGTGAGTCTCCGTCCCAAATGAACTGTGATCTAACAACACACAAAACACTGTAGTTAATAAGTGTCAACAGAAAAGTCCCTAAGCAACAGGGAAGAAGAACGAGAGAAGAGGCTGGAGGGTCTCAAACTGTGGTACACGTTCTTCTGTAATTAGAGTTTAGTTTTTGTCAGTCAATATTAATTTGATCAAATAAATAAATGACATCATGTGGTAATACAGAAAGTGCTCCTTTGTGTTTTAAAACTCCATAGTCCTTTATTAGAATAAGTTGAATTGAGCTTTGAAGATGTAGACAAACTAATAATAAAGGATTAGTAAAACATGTGAGAACGAAACATAACTCTAGGGATGTTTTTATGACATTAACTTATGACATTAAAGCTCACAGGAGTCAGTTTCATGTAATATTGGACCTTTAATAAAGCTGCAGTCGTGAACCTTGCTGTTGGCTGTACAACTCACCCCGAGTTTGGATCAAAGTTTGTATGTTTCTTTCATCTGTTAAGTGCGGTGATAAAAAGGCAGATATTGTGGTGATGGTGTAGATCAGTAGATGATTTGCTCACCGTGTTCTGGGCGCCATGCTGGGTTCACCGGGTGAGTTGACAAAAGGTCCATGGGGATATCTGCCCCATCCCAGTGCTGCTCACGGGGCCCTCCCCACGGGGCCCTCGCTGACCCCCGGGATGATTCAGGGGGAAACACGTCGGGTCTGACCCCGCTCCAGTCTCCAGCGTAAGGATTTGTGTGACTTCTGCTCGGGGATCTAAGGCAACAACACATGGAAATGTCTGAGATACTGATCAACTGTAGATGCTTGTTGTTTATTCAGTTTAAACTGAACAACTGTAACAAACTTTTTTTTTAATTTGCCAACATTACTTATGGGAAATTGGACCCTACACAAGGAAGAGAGGATGACCAAACTACAGTTACTGAAAGTGACCATAAAAGGTCATAAAAGTTGATCAAAAGGTAAAGTTATTTTGCCTTAAAAGATATTCTCCCAGTTTCCTTAGATACATGCAGATGATAATTGGAAATGTAAACATAAACTAAATATATTATATTTTACCCATACAACATTTCCTCTATTTGAAAAACATCTTGGAAAAAAATATAAAACAACTTTAACATACTACAATAATACATTAAAATGACAAGTAATTACCTTTTGTCAATTTCCAGTGTTTCGCTGTCATGGTAAGCGGGGTTGAAAAATCCTGTGTTGCTAAAAGCTGACATAATCACAGACTAATTAGTTGCTGCTTATGTGAAGTTTTAAATAGTTTCCTCCAAGACCTTTTTAATCTTATTTTTAATTATAATGGTGTAGTATCAAAATGACCCTGTTCAGTTACGTTGGCCGACTGCACATAAATGAAGTAACATCCCTGTTTGCCAGTGTGACAGCTCCATGTGAGGCAGGGCCTGAGTAACTTAATACTGCAGACTCATCTCTGGATGTTAATCATTAATTTATACTGAGTTTTAAGTTTCTGTCAGATCCACAAAACACAGACGAACACAGAGAAACAGAGTGAAAAGGAGTGAAAGACTGAGATCCAAAGTATTTTCTCCTTGTGTTAAAATAGATCCTTACTTGCTGCTGGTTAATAAGGACATGGGGGTTTTTCTCAGGGGGAGTTCGAGCTGTGGCTCCTCCATTCACCTCTTTTCCTCTTGTCCTACGCAGCTATGCAGAAACAGCGCCCCCTCTTGGTAACAGGGGGCATTGCCTGGATGAGGACTTCACTTTTTCAGGAAGTTGTTCCTGTTTTGTTCCTGACAGTGGAGAGGACCTCCCAGTTGTCGAAAACTATTACAACTCCTGATCTTTATCCTAATATCAATCTAAAGGGAGGCGATGGAGGTCGATTCGGGTAAAGTACCTGCAGTGGACGATGTCATTGTCTTTTTTTCTTTTAGAGGGAATTTCGCTTGGTTGGATTTCTATGGTTTCATGCTAGGTTAGCAAGGCTAGCTTGTAAAAATAAAGAAGAAACACAACAAACCTCCAAAATACAAGTTATACTTTATATGCTTTTTATATATTTTACAGTAATTATTATTTAAATTTTTCGCCACTTAATTATTATTCATATAGCCTATTGTATTTTGTCTTGGTTGTTTTATTGTTGTGTAGTTTTTTGTGGGGCTAATCTTTAGTGTTTTTATAAACTATGATTGCACATGACCTGAACTGTATTAATCCACAAGGGAATTACTTGGACACAATAGCTCACACAGAGCAGTAGACGGGGGGACAAGCTGGTTTGTCCTGGGCCCCAGGGTCTTAGGGGCCCAGAATTGGACCATCTTCCTATTATTTTATTTTGAAAAGGGCCCCACGTGAGAGCTTTTGCCCCCCGACCCTGAGCTCACAAATAACAATATAATAAAAAGACTTGTATGAAATATTGAATGTATTTATTTTGAAGAGTCTTAAGGCAAATAGTTGTTAACCCTCTGAGATAGTTCAGCACACTGTATGTGCTTTTGACTTTTCATCAGTCGATAATGTCGTACATGTTCATCCAAATGAAATGTGGTGAGGTGGTGTCATGTTTAAACTTGCTGCTCATTGACCACATCAGTACACTGTGTTCATCAGATGTTCGCGATGTGCACATTATTTGGATATCCAGGCACACATATGCACATGTATGTGCTCACACACACACACACACACACACACACACACACACACACACACACACACACAATCAAACATACAGAGTGATTTTGATCACTGTCTGTGCATGTTTACCCTCTGTCTGCTATTTTAAGATTGTGTTTATGGTTTCTTGATGAACACTAAACATGAACATGAGGCTGTCAACGAGAGGAAAAACACACAAAAAGCACAAAACCATCTTCATTGACAGATGTTCATGATGAAGAATAGTTTTGTACTCATAAAGACACAAAAAAACCCAATTTGAAATAAACATCTGTGGCCAGTAGTTGGCGACACTTCTTGATGAAAGGTCCATGTATCATAATACATTTCAGTGAGGAAAATCTGGTTTGTTTGCCACATGTCTGGACATGTTGAAAACTGTGTGATCTGGTGGAGAGCAGGAGAACAGCACAAAAAGACCTGCTTTATATTTATCATATTGAAAAAATATCAATAATTACTGTAATATAGTTTTGCCAATATAAAACATTTTATGATAAGAAATGGTATTTAAAGAGTTAAAATGCAATAAAATGCACATCAAAATGTAGAGCAAAAGTGTCTGAAAAGAATGACCCCAAAAAGTAAAAAAAAAACCTGTTCCTGGATGTCCAAATACTGTGCACATTTTATACACTTAACGATACTATTGGGACCGTGTGATGATGCAATAGTATCATTAAGCAATTTGGTCTGACGTGGTCAATAAGAAGCAAGTTTAAAGGTATTTTGATGAACATGTACAAAATTATCATTGTTGTTCATTCATTCATTATTTCAAGTCTTTTTTATTATATTGTTATTTATGACCTGCTGTGTCCAAGTAATTCCCTTTGATCAATAAAGTTTAGGTTATGTGCATTCATAGTTTATTCAAACACAAAAGATTAGCCCCATAATAAATATACAACAATAAAACAACCAAGACATAATACAGGAGACTTTTTTGAACAAAGGTCATTATTATTTTGTTTATCTATGTTTTGTTTTGCCATTTACAGTGTTTTACACTGATCGCAGTGGAAGGGTCACCAGTAACCCGCTGCTGGACCAGCTCCCCAGTTACCAGTCCCTACTGTACCGCAGGAAGTCATCGTCCAGTGGGTCCAAGCGCAGAAGCAGTTCTCGGGGGCGGATGGGCTCGTCTGGCAGTGGGAAATGGACTGTGAATACTGTGAACAGACCTGAGGACAACCAGAGGACTGAGCAAAGAGCTATCCGAGAGCTGCCCAAGAGCATGGGCGAGAAACGCAGAGAAAAGTAATGTATTTCTCATTTGGAATCAGAATTGCTAAAACCAAACCACAAGATCCACACTGAGTTTGTGCCTGTAGAAATCAGCGTCTGGTGGAGGCTGGAAAGCTGAGCAGCTGGAGCCAGTGGAGAGAGAGCACTCGGAGGTACCTGAAGAGGCTGAGGGAGGACACACAGGAGTGGGTGAGCTCTATGAAGCTCTGGAGAGGAGACATCCACGCCATTGAGGGTGAGAGAGCAGAAGAGCTTTCCACATGCACTGTTCTTGTCTTTTATATGCATAACTTAAGATAACATATTGCTTCACATTTTAGGGATGTTTGGAACTGGGATCTTGTCCTACTTTTCATTTTTACGTTTTCTTGTCCTGCTCAACTTCATCATTTTTTTGCTCATGTTCAGCTTTGTCATGCTGCCCATCATTGTTGTCCCATACACTTCAGGAAACAAAACCTACAACCAGTATGACGGTTAGGACTTACTTTATATTATATATTATACTGTTTAAAAGTTTGTTTTTGTAGTATAATGAATATCTCTGTTAACTTCTTACAGGTAGTGTATGTAGCGATTATCCTAGCAGTTCGCGCCGAGGCCTTGTCATTTTTCATGAGCATATAACAGATTTGCTCTCTGGAGGTGTAAGTCCATCTGACTTTATGTTTTTTCACTTCAAGAAGTTCTAGATTATGACCTTTTTGATACATTTACAGGGATTTTTGGAACGAACTTATCTGTTCTATGGTTTTTATAAAGTGGATAAAATCTACTTTCCAAATTTCACTTATAATGTTCCACTTGCCTATTTATTGGTCACAATAGCCTATCTAATTCTTAGCCTCATCTGGATAGTCAAAAGGTAATGATATATGACAGAAGACATTATTTTTTGATATTTGGAAATTATTTCTAATAACTATATTTATCTTATTTCCTAAAGATCTGCTACAGGATTTAAACGTAACCTGGTTCAAGATGAGGACCGATTTCAAAGTTTTTGCAATAAAATATTTGCTGGATGGGATTTTTGTATCACCAATGAGAATGCTGCTCGGTTGAAGAGGAGTAGTCTCCTTTATGAGCTTAGAGTATGTATACAATATAGCTAAATACAGTTGAAGTGCACATTGCCACAAATCATTTTGTGTTTTTATTTTACAGACAGACTTGGAGGAGGAAAGGATTAAGCAAAAAATTGCAGATCGCACCCGAAAAGAGAAATGTCGAATTTACCTTGTACGATTTATATTGAACTTCTTTGTTATTGCAGTACTTGCAGCCTGCTTTTATAGCATTTACGTAGCCACTATTTTCTCTCAGGAAGCCCAGTTGGATAATAAAAAGGTATCATGTTTTTTCATTGTGCATCATTTGAAGGATTTTTTTAACCTTATTTGTTAAAAGTTGTTCTGGTTTAAAACAGGAAAATTTCATTGTGGACCTCATCTATGAATATCTTCCCTCAATTGTCATCACATTGGCAAACTGTATCACTCCGCTGCTGTTCTCAGTAATAATAAACTTTGAGGACTATTCTCCGGCCTTTGAGATTCGCTTCACTCTTATGAGGTACTTGGATTATTTAATGTCACAACGATTAATGACTTGTGGATAACCTGTGGCGTGTTCACATATTTGTTTACAGGTGTGTCTTTATGCGTCTGACCAGTATTGGAGTTTTGCTGTTCTCTCTCTGGTCTCAGATCACTAAATGTAATGAAGATCCCTGCATTTGTGGATACAACCATGTCCTTTATTCTGTAAGTCATGTATCGTAATTTCCGGACTATTGAGCACACCTAAATATAAGCCGCATCAACAAAATTTCAACAAAATTTCAAATCTGTTCATATATAAGCCGCACCTGAATATTAGCCGTAGGTGTCCACGTCTTCAAAAACGTTTTCAAGTTCGCTCTGTCTGCGTTTATCGCCTCTGAAAGTGTTTGTTGTCATTTTGCATTGAGTCAGTTTGTCGCTGCTGTCGCGATTCACTGATGCAGAGTTTACAGCAGCAGCTCTACGTCCTTCAGATCAGTCGCCTTTAAATTAAAAGCTGCACCATCTGCGTTTCTGTTGTGTGTTTCCCATGAGGAGGGTGTGTGCACGGAGCGTAAAATAACTGTTCAAACACAATCAATCGAGCGTCTTCCTCTGCACACCCCACATCTCTACTGCACATGTCTCCTGCACAAAAAGCCGCTGTCGGATCTTGGATCTTGTCGGAGTTTTGTAGGATTTCAGCAGATTTCAGACTCTCCCAGGGGCAGTTTATGGATCAGGTCTGAGTGGATGTTCGGCTACTGAAGCTTGAAACATTTCTTCTCGTTGTATATGCCTCAGTTGCATTTAAAGCACACAGGTAATACGTGTCCTCCTCACTAATGTTCATTTAGCGTCATCACGTATTTTATCACATGGGGATAAACTGTTTTAGTGCTGACAGCATCGCTAGATAACTTCATTTAACCCTAGATCCATCTGTTCACCACACAGACAGTGGCGTTTTATGCACTCATGAATAATCCGTCCATATATTAGCCGCACCGTTATATAAGCAGCAGGGTTCAAAGTGCGAGAAAAACGTAGCGGCTTATAGTCCGGAAATTACTGTATACATTAGAGACAATTGTATTAACTATTACATTTGGCTGTGTATGAAAACAAAAACGTTATAGCAGAATCTGGGTTATTTTGTTTTTAGTGCTGGGAGACACGTGTGGGTCAGGAGATGTACAAACTTGCCATATTTGACTTCATTATAATTTTTGCCGTCACCATCTTTGTTGAATTTCCCCGGAGGTAAGTTTACACTACCAGGGTAACAGAAATGTAATCCTAATAGAAACATATGGACACCATTTCTTTCCTCCTTGTTCTTTTCTAGGCTTATCGTACAGCACTGTGACTGTGGGCTAGCCAAGTGGGTGGGACAGCAGGAGTTTGCAATCCCTCAAAATGTTTTGGAAATCGTTTATGGTCAGACAATCTGCTGGATCGGCACCTTCCACTGCCCGCTGCTGCCTGCTGTCTGCACCATAAAATACTTCTTCATTTTCTACATCAAAAAGGTGAATTCATTTTCCACAGGTCATATCAGTTGGGAGATTACTTTCACAATGAGATTGACTTTTGCTTGTTGGCTCATATTAAAGTGTGAAAATGAGATGTTCTACTACTTTTTCTAAGGTGTCACTTATGAACAACTGCCGCCCGGCCACACGTCCATTCAGAGCATCAAGTTCCAACTTCTTTTTCCTTGGAATTCTGCTAATAGGACTTGCTTTGGCTTGTATGCCAGTCATTGTTAGTGTAGCACAGTAAGTCATTTAATAATCATGTGTAATTATTAAAGTAGAAATAAATTATTTCTGAATGAAGGCATTGTTAATCTAATTTTATTTTACAGGATAAACTGTTCACAAGCATGTGGGCCTTTTGTTAGTTACAACACCTCCTGGGAAGTTCTTCCACATACAATATCCCAACTGCCCAATGAAGCTCAAACACTCCTGTATGCGATCTCATCAGAGGCCTTTGCTGTGTGTCTTTTTGTCTTTACTTGGTATGTTTTACAATGGAGAGGAAATAGTTAAACATCATCTACTGTTACCTAATATCTGCTGTTCTTGTAGTTTGGCAATGTTCTATGTAATTGCACTGGCTGGAGCATATAAGAGAGTCATCAAGCAACTAAGAGAGCAGTTAGCAATGGTGAGTTAAAAACAAGTAAATGCGAACTGCAACCTTAAAAAAATAATAAAAATGTTTCCAGGAGGGACGGGACAAGCACTTCTTGATACAGAAACTATGCCAGGCTCAGCGATCTTCACCTGTGAAAGGGTCCAGCTCTCAGCCTCGTGTGACCCGGAGCCCGAGCTACCATACCAGCTTCGCTAATAACTTCAGTGAAGGACTTTTCCTGGCACATTCTCCTCCCGACTCCTCCACACATGTGTAATGAAAGCAAAACAGTAAGGGGAACCACTACACATTGTGCGGACAAGAATACTGTGATGACAATCCAAAACCTATAGCTAATTATATATTATTTGTTTGTATTTTTTTCCTTGCTTTTTTATTTCTTTTTTAACCAAAAAAGTATAATATGTGTGTGTTTTCAGGGTTCTTCCTTTGTATGCAACTTATCTTCCTTCTGAGAAGGATTTTAATTACTACTGACAAAAAGTCCTGTTTATGCAAGCTTTTATTTTTATTCTTATGTTATTTTATTATTTTGACAGTTACATCATATTCCCAGTCCAATGTGATCCTGTGTGTTTTGTAGTAGCCATTTAACACTAAAGTACAGATCTGTCGGGACATATTTTTTATATAAATATCAGGGGCATCTTTGGTTCTCTTTAAGCTAAATAAATGATATATATATTCAGTTCTGTGTCCGTCTTTTGCATCTTTTGAAGTATAGATCCATCCTTTAGGCCTAAATCGTGCAGTTTCTCTTCCAGAGCTGTAGGGGTCGCTGCTGCGCTGCAGGCGGGCCGCTCTCTGACAGGCGGAAGCAGCGTGCGGCGCTCTGCTCACACCATTTCATAGACCAGTCATCCAAAATGTTCAGAATCACAATCCGCGCGGATATGGGGTCACTTTGGATCTTATTTGGCCTTATATATTTTCAGTTTTTAACAGTATCTTCTGATGACATTGTGGTTGCGTGTGGGGGGTTTGTGAAGTCCGACGTGGAGATCAACTATTCCCTAATCGAGGTGAGAGTGCAAATGTTCCGGAGGCTAACTGCTAGCTCTGATATCCTTCCAAAAACTGAAGACAGTTTGAATGAAAAAAAAAAAAACTTAAAGACATTGTCTTTATATTAGCCCTTTATCTTCATAATTGCCCTTTGACATAATTCACGTTATTGACACATATTGACGTTTATGTTTATCATCATCAATATTGTATCGCAGAGTTGTAGTCCAGAGTCAAAAGTTACTATAGCAATGACAGAATGAACGAAAATAAGTTTTATTTATTTTTTTTATAAAGAGCTAACTCATTAAAGAAGTAAAATGTGAAGTGTTTCATAAAATTAAGGCTAATAGATTAATGGATGGGACATCCCCCAAAACTAACCCCCCTTCCTTCACAAGGGCTTTAGGATTAACCAGTTGACCACTTAGCGAAAATTGAGAAAAGTCTGGTTGTGAGACGTGTGTCTGGTTAGACATCTTATAAACAAAAATATGCATGTAAATTGCAACACTTTGTTCATTCACAGATTAAACTATATACAAAACAAGGGTCATTGAAGTATCAAACAGACTGTGCTCCGATCAATGGGTACTTCATGATTCCTCTCTATGACAAGGTAAAATTTACTGTAATATCATTTTCTGTGTCATTTACAAGTTCCCAATCTTGTCCATAAATAAACATTGTTTTTCTTTTCAACATAGGGGGATTTTATTTTGAAGATTGAACCTCCACTTGGATGGAGCTTTGGTAAGACCTTAACAGTGTAATTGCATTTACTTAAAGCAATGTATTACAAATGAAATACTATTTACCTATTGAATTTATTTTTTTTCCTTTCTGTAGAGCCCACTGCTGTCGACCTTCACATAGATGGTGTGAATGACATTTGCACTAAGGAGGAAGACATCAACTTTGTTTTCACAGGTTTCTCTGTGTCTGGAACGGTAAGTTGCTGTGTTTCATAATGAAGTTAGGACTATTAACCTGTAATGTATTCCTTTTTCCATTTTGATTTTATATGATTAGATTTTGAGTAAGGGTCATCTGCTCGGTCCAGCAGCTGTTGAAGTCACTCTGTCTAGGGCAGGAACAGGAGACCAGCTTCAGACTGTTGTTACACAGCCTGGGGGAAAGTAAGCAGTCTCTCTTCACTCATTCTGGTAATAATTTAACAATAATTGACTTTTTTATGATTTATTTTTCATTACAGATATACCTTTTTCAAAGTTCTTCCTGGAAGCTATGACATCACAGCTTCACACCCTTCATGGACACTTGAGCAGGTGTGTTTTTTGTTATTACTGCTAGTTCATTTGTTTATTTATTGCAGCCTTTTTATTGGGATAATCTGCATAGACTATATGATCCTTTGGCCTTTTTCAGCACAGTCAACATAATGATATGACATTTATTTAATTTAAATCTTAATCATTTGGCTTTGGGTAATGATGACACTCAGCATTTCTCTGAGCATTTTAAGAGTAAAAAAATAATTTATATTTTGCCATCCACCTTCCCACAATATTGCAGAGAAATATGTTAGAAATCAGGGATGTATCCCATATTACAATACAATAATTTCGATTATTTTAGTGCTGTTCAAGTAAATTACATGCTTTATGTTCTCAAGTAAAAAAAAAAAAAATCTCAAATTTAGTTTTCATCCTCTCAACTTTACTGGCTGTAATTATTGCATAAATCACTTGAATGTGGGCCCCTTTTCTCTTCTACTTAAAAGTCAATCATCTACTTACATCGCTTTGGAAAAGTGCTCCCTGTCACTTAGCAGCTTTATAACTAATGGTCCCCCGCAGTAATCAAACGTGGGCAGACAAAGCCATTTTTTTCTACCTTTGGTGCTAAACTCATGCTGGCCTTTGCTGCTTTTCACAGAGTACAACATCAGTGCATGTTTCCAATGCCAATGCTCCAGCCGCTGGCCCTCTAGTGGTGGGAGGGTACGATGTCTCGGGGGAGGTCCGCAGTGATGGAGAGCCCATGAAAGAGGTCACCTTCCTGCTATACTCAGCCACTGTCAAGAAAGAGGTATTTTATATTTTTAGCATCAGAATCCAGCTCCATCCAAAGTGTTTAATGCACATCTAAAATAAGGTCACAAGCAATGTATGCACACATTAAATACATTTGCAAATGATTCAAACATTGACATTTGACAAGGTACTGCTATGCTGAAAATAACATGATAAACAGTGAATGGTCACACTTTATACAGCGCTTCATCACCTTTAAGGTTCTCATCAAGAAACCACTCACCTAGTCTCACACACATTGATACACCAGTGTATGCAGACATTCAGGGCAAGGTGGGTTGAGTGTCTTGCGCAATGATACATGAACATTCATCTATGGGAGTTGGAATTGCACTGCCAACATATGGGTCATTGTTTCTGACCACTCAACCAGTTATGTTTTTGGTTGTTTTTTTTTGTCCTCAGCCTATTAGAGGTTTTGTAGGAAAAAAATGTAATTTTGTGTTTATTCTTCCAGGATATCAGTGGTTGCAACACGTCACCAGTGGTTGGGGCAGAGTCTTGGGACAGTTCACTAGTTTACCTGTGTAGTGCCTTGTCCAAGGAAGATGGCACTTTCACTTTCCCTTCACTGGCCAGTGGAGACTACACTGTGGTATGTTGCTCAAAAAGATGTCTATCTCCTATTCTGTTAGATTTATATGCAAATGTTATTCATTCTGCATGTTATGTTTTATAGGTACCTTTCTACAGAGGAGAAAGGATTACATTTGATGTGGCTCCTTCGAAACTGAATTTCAAAGTTGAGCATAACAGTTTGAAGCTAGAGGTAAAATTTAAATTGCTTATTTGACATCTTTATTTCCACCACTTTCTTGAAAATCTGCTTAAATGTATTCTGTCTGTTGAAAAGCCAATCTTCCGTGTGATGGGCTTCTCTGTGACTGGGAGAGTCTTAAACGGTGTCGCTGGGGAGGGTGTGCCCGATGCTACGGTGTCCCTCAACAACCAAATTAAAGGTAATTATTTCTTAAACTACATTTCCATGCCTCACAAACAGGAAGTTATTAAAGTTTGTGTTGTTTTTCAGTCGTAACAAAGGAGGATGGTTCTTTCCGACTTGAGAATATGACGGCTGGTGCCTATACTATTCGTGTTAATAAGGACCTCATGTTCTTTGAGGCAATTACAGTCAAGATTGCACCGAACACGCCTCAGCTTCCTGACATCATCACTGCAGGGTAAGCACTGTAAGATGTCACCATTCAATAACTACATACAGTGTACATTTTGTTCATACTCATCTTTTTTTCACCAGATTTAGCGTGTGTGGTCAAATTTCAGTCAGTCGCCTCCCTGAAGGCATGAAGCAACAAGGTCGCTATAAGGTCACTTTGACACAGCAAGGTCAAGACAGGAGCAGCCGCAGCGTTGACACTGATAATCTGGGGGGCTTCTGCTTTCAGGCCAAACCAGGAGATTACGTTGTTCATGTAGGAACAGGCCTGCTTTAGAACAATTTAAATCAATGAAATGACACTGTAACGTCGCATTTACATAATTAATATTTCCATTGTGAACTTAGGTGTCAATCCCTGAGGCAGAGGTGAAAGCTGGCCTTGCTCTGCAGCCTCAGGCCCTGGCAGTCTCCCTGGTGGACCAGCCCCTCACAGACTTGCTGTTCACACAATTCATGGCCTCTGTCTCTGGAAAGGTCTACTGCTTAGGTAAATTTAATAGTGGCTGTACAATATAAAACACTATATGCTGTATAAAGTGCTTCTTGATGTTAGCAGTACAGCACTAAAAATCTTTGATTCAAATTTTCACTTGTCTTTCAGCTTCCTGTGATGACCTTGCCGTAACCCTTCAACCTGTAAGCCGTCAGGGGGAGAGGAGGAGTGTAGCTCTTTCAGGCACCAGTGAAATTCTTAGTTTCTCCTTTGACAACGTCCTGCCTGGAAAATATAAAGGTAAGGTAACCATCAGCGTGAATAGATTTTAAAAGATTGATTTCATTTGACTTTTTTTTTTGGTTCTCGTATTGTTCTTTACCGCTTTCCAGATTTTTACTGTAATTAGTTGAAGGAAAGCACTTTGTTTAGCCAGCGTTTCAATGCCTGCTGTTACTGCTACCATCTCGCTAAACAGTTCAATTCACACAGTCTGTTTGTTGAGTTTGCCTTCCAAGATGTTTCAGAGTTTCACACAATACTTTGAGATATTTTACCATTATGTTGCTGTTCTCTTTCAGTGGGCATTGCTCACGAGGAGTGGTGTTGGAAACACAAGTCTATGGAGGTGGAGGTTTTGGACTCGGACGTGCTCGGGGTGGAGTTCAGACAGATCGGTTACATCTTGCGCTGCTCTCTCTCACACGCCATTACCCTGGTCAGTATTAGAGAATTACAATAGTGTAGATTAAATGTTTTTAACACACATTTTGATTAAAGTTTAGAATAAGGGTTGGTGTATACTTCTGAGATGTAGATACCTAAAAATAAATTAGGACTGGGCGTTATGACAAAAAAACAAAAGTATTACATTTCATCCAGTTACTATCTTTTTTTTATCTGCCATTAAGAGGTGGCAAAGTCCATGTGCTGCTTCTTAGTATTCACACTTCCTTGTGATTGGTTAAATCCAATCACAGAATCACTCTACATTAAACAGAAAATCATAGAATAACATTCCAATAAGAATACCACTTGAGTAGTACTGTATCATAATGTGGATTTAATTGAAATGAATTAATTGAAATTTAACTTTCAGGAGTTCTTCCAAGATGGAACTAAACCTGAGAATGTGGGCGTGTATAACCTCTCTAAAGGAGTCAACCGTTTCTGCCTGTCCAAGCCTGGTAAGGTTCATTTCCCTGACCTCTCATTAGCTGAACATAGAGGGAATTTGCATACAAAAAAAGGGATAATGCAAATGTACCTGCGGTTCCCATGTGCATAGTTAGAGAACAGCTCTAGAGCCAAAAGGTCTGTGTCAGGCTTACCTAAATATAAAACTGGAGCAAAGTAATTAATCAACTAAAAATGGCTTGTCCAGGTGTTTACAAAGTCACCCCTCGCTCGTGCCACCAGTTTGAGCAGGACTTCTACACGTATGATACGTAAGTGGGAGCAAATGCTTAGTGCAGTCAAAATCTTTTACCTCTCTCCGCTTTCTAATTGATTGTTTTTTCTGTACCCTACAGCTCAGCACCCAGCATTCTGACACTGACAGCTGTGCGCCATCACATGACCGGACTTATTACAACGGACAAGCTCATGGATGTCACCGTGACAATAAAGTACAATCACACACAAAAACGCCATTAGCCACTATGGGCAGATTAATATAACTTAATATTGTTTGTTTCTTTAAGAGAAAGAATGTAATTATCCAAATAAATGCAAAGAAATGCTTAAAAAACAGTTATCAAAAACGTATGACTATTTACCTTTATAGGACCACCAGCCTGCCATTGAACAGTTTTCAATTTTCAAATGCTTGTCCAAATGCTATTGTTTAACATA
The DNA here is from genome assembly GCA_000787155.1 of Scartelaos histophorus. Classification (NCBI taxonomy): domain Eukaryota; kingdom Metazoa; phylum Chordata; class Actinopteri; order Gobiiformes; family Gobiidae; genus Scartelaos; species Scartelaos histophorus. The sequence continues at coordinate 7,140 of KN493669.1, read as the reverse complement.
ATCTAAGGTAGCTAGATTGATATCCAACCCCTTAGATGGGTCTGACATTAACTATCTGTTGGCATAATGTGGTTAACGTTTAATTAAATGCTTTCTCTGTACTGTTTTCTTACTTCTCTGAAATGTATTAATACAGCTTGTGAATGTTTTATTTGTCAGGTCGTCCATAGAGAGTGAGCCAGCTCTTGTGTTGGGACCTCTACGCAGTTTGGAGGAGCAGAGACAAGAGCAACAACTGCAGGAGATCCAGCTGCGTCGCCAGGAACGGGAACGGCGGGCAGCTGAGGAGGAGGGCGGGGCTAAAGATGACAGCCCCCCCATACAGGAGAAGGCAGATGAACTCACCGGCCCATTCCATTATGAGTTTTCTTACTGGGCAAGGTTGGTCCCAAACTCATATTTGAAACAATATTAAAAAAAATATTAGCTAATGAAAACATATCTCTTTGTTGCTCTAAAGGGCTGGGGAGAAAATTACAGTGACTCCATCTTCAAAGGAGCTGCTCTTCTACCCCCCAGAGGTAGAGGCCACTATAACTGGAGGTAAATTAGACTCATAGACTTATAATAAATAAGTATTTTTATTTATATATAGATATAGATAGATAGATATAGAGCGCATAGCGAGCCTCCTTTGAGCGGCGCTGAACACTGTGGGTGATGTCATGGCATTAATCTAGATTAATTTACAAACCATGGTGAGATTAATCTAGATTGGAAAAAAAATTATCTATGCCCACCATTTATATATATATAAAATGTTAGTGAAGTATTAAATGACATGTTCTGGGCTTACACTATCACTCTAAACCACACTTAACTTGTATAACTTTTATGGTTTTCTACATCATTGTTCTCAGCCCTTGTGTCTAGTTGACCTGTTGTTTGTCCAGAGTCATGCCCTGGCCGTTTGGTGGACATCTCGGGTCGAGCAGGGCTCTTCCTGGAAGGCAAAGTGTCGCCTGAATTACAGGGAGTTGAGATTTCAATTACTGAAAGAGGAGCCACGGTGCCACTCATCACTGTAGCTACCAATGAGAACGGAGCGTACAGGTTTGTGTTACACACAGTAGGCAGTTATAGTGCAGTGTTTTCCAAATATCATTTAGAACAGCTTCTCTGTTACTCACTTCCAAAAATTTGCTATCATGAACTTTTGATTTGATTATATCTATACAGCTTTTTAAAAAGTCAATGATCTACCTTTTCCAGTACATTGTAACTTCTAGTGAAATCAGAAATCTCTTGTTCCAGTGTGGGCCCACTTCACAGTGACCGTCAGTATGACATCACCGCCAGTAAAGAGGGTTTTGTGTTGAGTCCTGTGGAGGGAACCCAGGGAGATTTTAAGGCTTTTGCTCTAGCAGGAGTCACCTTTAAGGTAAATATACTTTCTAATTCAATACACTTCACATATTTTTTATCATCACATAACATTTCTTTCTATAAATTATGCTTTCATTTCCTCTCTGTCATCCTTTGTTTACCCTGCTCTTTTTGGTTGAATGAATGTGACTTGGCACATTAAAAGCTCTCGATGACACTTTCTTTATAATTTTACAAACATGAATTACAGTGCATCTCTAATGAAAAATAGCCAATTTTGTTTTTGTCAATGTTTCTTTGTTCTTTCTTTGTTGAAAGGGTTGGTAATCATCCACAGCCCTCATTACATCTTGACACCACTAATTTTAATGTTAGTTTTCCTTTTGACGTGTTGATATGAGGAAAGCACTCTGTGAGTCTTTGTTTGTTCCTTGCACTTTAGACTGATGCCTTTTCAAATGTTGTTGACTGAAGACTTATTGTTTGATTGTATCCTTTTGATATTTTCTACTTTTTTTTTTTTCTCTAGATCCAGTCAGAAGACGGTGTGCCCTTATCCGGCGTCCTCCTGTCTCTGAGTGGAGGACAGTTTCGGTCAAATCTATTGACCCAGGACACTGGTCTCCTAACCTTTAATAACCTGGTAGGGCCCAGTAACCTTCCTGCTTACTTAAAAATACATTCATCTATTTTGTGTTTTGTTGTTCATTTTGTTTTGACCCAGTGTCTTGTTCTTGTCAATAGAGTCCTGGTCAGTATTACTTCAAACCCATGATGAAGGAGTTTCGATTTGAGCCAGCCTCTCAGATGATCACAGTAGAAGAAGGTCAAAGCCTAAGCATCAATATCATCGGCATTAAGACTGCTTACAGGTAAATTACTTGTTAAATAGATCCAAAGGCAATTCATTAATGACAATACTGTGATGTGTCCAGCTGTTATGGAGCTGTGCAGTCTTTGAGTGGAGATGCAGAAAGGGATGTGGCAGTGGAAGCCGTAGGGCAGGGAGACTGCAGCCTCTACAGTGAGGACACAGTCACGGATGAGGAGGGGCGTTTCAGACTCCGCGGTCTGCTGGTGAGAAGCTTTATATGATCAAAAGGAGTTATTTAGTTGTATTCATAATCTATAATGGATGTAAGGGTGGAAGCGTAGGGCTAAATGAAACTAAACTGTCTCGTTTGTCCTTAGCCCGGCTGCAAGTATCTCATCCAGTTAAAAACAGAAGGCAACGACCACATTGAGAGAGCGCTGCCTCAGTACAGAGCCGTCGAGGTAAACAATATTAAAAGTTTCTTTTGCCAAAAAACAAGGGTAATTTCTCTCTTCACAGTGCACAAATGAACACTATAGACTTCAAATGAAACATTCATTGTCCTTGTATTTGTAGAGGTTATTCTTTGTAAAATGCTCTGCTGTGGCAGAGTGGTTAAGTCCCTCAGAGAGGCATGGGGAGCTTTGTAATTGAATTGTTATAGTGACTGTGTGAACCCTGTGATTATGACTTATCAACAGCCTTATCACATGAATTCTTTTCATACACAGAACAAAGCACAGATAATCCCGTTGCAAGGTTTAACCTCTCACTTCATAATTTGCCTCGTTGAAAAAGTGCAGGCCCCTAAGCTTTTCAGTGCGACTGAAAAAATGCCTTAATTCCACTTAATTCCCTGTTATTATCACACTTTGTGACCTCGAGCGTTGTTTCCTATTAACTTTAAAAACTCTGTTTTCCACTCAGGTTGGCAGCCATGACATTGAAGGGGTCAACATTATTGCCTTCAGACAAATCAATCAGTTTGACCTCAGTGGAAATATAATCACGTCTCCTGAACATCTCCCCACACTTTCGGTAAAACAAATAGTTTTTAGCTCAGTCATTGGTGTTTTATTAGTTCATAAAATGTAACCTGTTCATTTTATATCAAGGTAAAACTGTACAAGAGTGACAACCTGGATAATCCAATCAACAGTGTCTCTTTGGGACAGTCTCTCTTCTTCCATTTCCCTCCCCTGGACAGAGATGGAGAGGTATGTTTCTGATGGAGCTGCATATGTAGTGTGTTGTGTTGACTCTGTTCACACCTCTGTTTTTTCGCCTCCAGAACTACGTGCTGATGTTGTACTCCACACTGTCACGTTCCCAGTATGACTTTACACTGCCCCAGGTGTCCTTCACCTCTACTGGGTACCACAAGCACGTCACCCTCACCTTCAATCCTACTGTAAGCTTTTTATGTGGAAAATTATACCTAAACTAATATTATGAAATCCAGTCTTCTTGAGGCATTTTTTCTGTTACAGCGTAAAGTGCCTGACCAAGACGTTGCCCAGGGCTCCTACATTGCTCTGCCGTTGACTCTGCTACTTCTGTTAGCTGCATATAATCACGAAAGGGTATTTGTTATTAACCATTTCTCAGTAATATTTTTTATCATTCCTTTGTTGTCAAAAAGAGGAAAAAAATCACTAAATATGTGCATTCTTTAACTTGCCTCTCTCAGGTCATTCCACTCCTGCTGCAGTTGGTGAGCCGCATTCAGGGAGTGAGGAGCATGGCCCAGACCAGTGTAGACAGCGCCACAGTGGACGAAGCCAAACGACAGGCAAAAAGACCAAAATCCAGGCGCACTTGATGACAACCACGTAAACCTCAGCACACAACTCTAGAGTTATCGATTCACTATCACAGATTAACTAGTAGTTGTTAATGGGTGATAATGAACTAGCCAAGCCGAAGCTGCAGAGGTGGCCATGGGTTTTCATTAGTTTGAAATCGGTTTTCTGTCTGATGCTTTGAACATTTTTACCACACCCTGACCAGCCAAACCTTTGTGTTCGTTTTTGTCAAAAGACTGTTGCTGAGCCATTATGAGACATGTTCTCAAAGTCAAATACATTCATGGAAGCACTTGTTGATTCTCTGCTAGTCTTATAACATTGTTTAGATATCTCCTGTTAGCAAGTCACCATTTCATATTTAGGGCACTAAATTATTGAAAACTTCATTTGTGGTGAATTGATGGCTAGTCTAAAAAGATCAATGACCTTCAGGCTCATGTGCCTGTGAAATAGCCACTTGTTACTGTAATGCACTCCAGTGTTTTGATATAAGCTGTTATGGGGTGACACAGAAGGTTGGCTTTTTATCTCCATTTAGCTCAGGAAAGTTGATGAATGTGTGGTGGTTGATTAGTGTGTGAGTTAAAATTGTGATTTATTGGGGTTAGAAGGTACATATAATATATGTGCCTATGTATGTAGTATATTATACAATAGTGTGCAAGGGCTTTTAGATCTAAAGGGGTTATACTTATTGTTTCTGATAATTGGCAAATGATGTACCGCTCAACAAACTCAAATTAACCAAGTTAATGCAAATGGAAAGCTGTGTAATAAATTAACTTGATTTAATTCTGCATAGTACTGTACAGATAGGACAAACTAATAATTTATTAATTTTCTAATTCATTTTTTGCTGATTTTTGGATACTGTCTTGTTTGTATAGTGGATTTTGGAGTATGTGTTTTGAGCTGTTTTACAGGCGAATGATTAGCTTTGTCCTAACTAAGTGACAAAGCAGAAATAATTGATCAAATAGTTTTCCCTCTGAATGTGGCACTGTGAAATGAATGGACCCCGATTTCTTTTTGTATTAAATTCATGTGTTCTCATTTGTGGCAGACTTTCAAAGTGTAATAAGGGCACAGATTATTGTCTCAGACTATAGTTATTGGAGTCTTTGCATTTTGGTCAAAATCTTTTCATTTTTTAGATGTTGAATAAAACATTGAAGGACTTTTTATTGTCTTTAATGGCTCTGCCTGTAGGGGGCAGTACAACGTTTGGGATAAATGCCCGCATAGACGCAATGTTATTTAGAAGCAACAATATACAATTAACGATGCATACAATATACAGTTATTACCGTATATCATCATTTTCATTCTCACTGGTAAACATCACATGAATTACTTATACAAAAACCCACTTCAATAATCTAACATCTGATATAATGCAACCACAGTGTGTGTTTGTCTGAGTGAGTAAACCTCTTGTGCCTGTATGACACAATGAGGGAACAAAGAAACAACATTTGGTTCAGCACTTTTCAGTTTCTTATTACTCTATATACATTTCATGTGTGTATTAGACTCATGGACTCTTTCTCACTTTCTTTGAGAAGCTAGAGATTTTCTGCTATAACTTTCCTCCCTATAGGGATCATTATCATGTATTGACATGATAATTCTCACTGACACACACATCTATTGTGATAACAACCTAACAGCCTTCACATGCTGTTAATATGTGGTAAGGGAAACAACAGATTTAGATGCATAAATGTATAAAATCCTTTATCATTGGATTGAGAGCAAGTTTACATCCATGTATCATGCAGGTCAACTGAAGCTCTTGCAAAGCTCCACAAGTCAATGTTCTGTGTTCTGCTCCTGAATAAATGCAGAAAATGATCTTTGAGGTAGAGACGGGCACTGCAGGGGCAGTGTTGCCCATTAATAGACAAGACTATGATTACTGCTAAGAAATCTATGGGAGAAACAGATTTGCTGTGACAAATTAAATTTTCTGGTTTAACTTGCTGAAACATGACTGACATTCTTCTTGAGGGGTTGGGGATGGCACAAATAGTTAAATCATCAAAGATCAATCCAACAGAGCTGTATTTAATCAGAGAAAAAAATATGTTTTACGTGTTAAAAAAGCAATATTTTCTTCCCTCCCAGCCTCCAGATCCTCCTTACACTCTTCTTTCACCATCCATCTTCTGTACAAACATGGCCAGGTTACGTAAAACTTTTATTAATAATTTCATTTGTTTTATTCTTTTCTAGCTTTCTGTATGTATTTTTACCTAACATAACCCTCGTCTTTTCATGTCACCCCACACTGTAGTCGCAGGCCGCCCTGCCTGAGTCACCCCTAGCAGTCGTAATGCATTGGCCGGGACAGCAGTCATCATCTCACAGGGGGAGGGTGAGGCGGGGGACCTTCTGTGCCACATTAATACCAGTGGCTTGATGAGAAGGCTGGAGCGGAGGAAAAAGGAATTAAATATTCATAGGGAATGATGACAAGATGGGCAGCAGCGGTGAAAATGATGTGTAATAGTATCTACTGCAGCTTTTGTGGGCGCTCCAGTGGCTGTGTATGGAGATAGATCCAGACGGACTCAGAGTGCCACTTTCTATCAGGCCAAGAGGTGTGTCAAGTCACCCTTTCATGAAACCCCAAACCTACTTACAGTTGGCTCAATGTGGCGAGGGCTGAGGCTCTTGCTCTAAATGTAATCACACAGAGCATAGAAGGTCGGACAGGTTTAGGAATTTATCCAGTTGTAGGAAATTTAAATATCCACAAGGCTTATGAATCGGACATTCAAGTTCATAATATGGTTTAGTTTAAGGGCATGACCTGAAGGTAACATTTTGACTTACTATATCAGGTTGCACAAAGTGAATGGTAAATGTGTTAGACAAAGGAAGACCTTGGTTAGTTTGAATTTCTTTCTACAACTAGGTTGTGGGTTCAGTTCTAAGGGAAAGAAATGACAAAGTTTAGTCTGCATGTGTTATTGGTGATCTGGTTATAGTGATACTGCTGCAGCTGTTTGTAAGTCCATGACACAACATAGTGATAGACTCGGATCTTAAAGTGATAATATTATGTAAAACTTTATCTTAACGGTTTTCCCTCGTTATTATTCCTGTTCACCTAGACCACAAACTCCGCCGATTGCCTTGTACTATGCTCATACTTTGTTAATTATTTTTTATTTATTATTATTATTA
>KN493667.1:47690-62064 GCA_000787155.1 Scartelaos histophorus | reverse complement strand
AAAAAAATAATAAAAGCAAAGGCCTGTATGTGAATAGACAAGTCTTATAAAGAGCCAACAGATGTGCATTAATTCCAGAATGCTGTTCTGAACTCTATGTAGTCACCTGGGGAGGAGACAGGTGAGGTTCTGCCTTATGCCCTGAGAGGATAGAAGGGGACATAGTCCAGTGGGCTTATAAAACTCGCTCTGCCCCTCCACACCGGCCAGGGCTAAACGGGTCGAGATGTGACTCACTTTTCTCTCTCCGCGATGGAGCCTCACGCCAACTCTACGTCTGTGACGTCTGTATCACGTGTCCATCTCTTCTCTCGGTACGTCTGCCGTATTTTCCTCCTCTGCCTTGTGTCTGATAAACCGAGAGCACCAGGCGCAAAACAAGCGCAGCACACGAGCACCGTGGGCCCCGTGTCACGTTGATCCCAGTCGGGTTTCACAGAAGACCCTTTACCCAAGTTACCATCAGCTGCGCCCCCGCCTCTGGTCTACGTACCGCTCTGAGCTCGTAGCTCTGTAAACTTTTCACAAATCAGCGCCAGAAGCGACCCGAGACAAAGCCAGGTGAGTGCGTGGGTTTTGTGTTCTGTATTTGAAACTATTCTTGCCTCTCCAAACTTATGTGGCGCACACCTTTGTGGGCTTTGGCGAAGTGCTGCTGGCCAGCTGTATGTCGCCTGCCTAAAATGGCGACAGCAAACGGGAGGAGAGAGTGGTACAGGGCTGGGGTTTGGGTTCTGCCTCGTATCCAGTCTGATTGTGCCCTGTACCTGAGCATATGATCCACACTGGGCTTTACTCCGCCTAACGCATGGAGTGAGAGAGCACGCATCACTCACGGAAATGTTTAACGCTGCTGCACTCACTGATCAACGCACTGAGAAAGTGTCAATTTACTTATTATTATTATTATTTATATTATTTAGGTTTATATTATTTTGTACTTGTCAATATTTAGTTAAAATGTAACATTTTGCTTACATTTATCTTATACGTTTATTGGTCTTACAATTAATTTAGGGTAGCATAGTGTTTAAACCCTTTGACCCAAAACAATTATATGTATACCACCTTAAATGTTTGTTCAAATCTTGCCCTGTTTTTTCTTAGATTGGTAAATGTCTTTGGGGCATGTTTAATATACATGATGTACATGCCCCACTAACCTTTCACTCTGTAAAGGGTGGAGTGGTCTCACGTTAACATCCTCATCATCTTCCTCGCTGTTGACAGTGTAACTGTGAGGATTAGAGGGAGCTCTCCCAGACAGCTCATTTATGTCTGACGTCCATGTGAGCCCAGACACAGGGACATTAATCCAGGTAGTTGTAGCCCTATATTACACTGCTCACCTTTTGATTCAACGAAGTCATACCTTAATGAATTGTTAATTGGATGATATCTATTTCTCAGAAAAGTTAGATTTCCTTAGGCAATGCAGTCAGGGGACTATGTCATTATTATGCACTTACTGTTTATTGCCCTAGTGACACCTTGTGGGAAAAGGTCATATAGGGCATAATGTTGCTACTTTGGTTTGAAGTTTTTCTTGGCCTTTCTTCTTCTTCTTCTTCTTTTTGTCTGGAGCAGTGAATCTGAAATATTTACAAAAAAATCTATATATTCACTGGTCTTTTGCACATCCACACCAACGTCAGCTTGAGGAAGTGCATTTTTGGTTATTATTGTGCAGGCCAATCTTGTTGTGGTCCTCTCATGTTTCCACTGTGTGCAGGATTTGGTCAGCAGCAGTAGCAGCCTCTGCTCTGCTTGGCTGGTTAACAGCTTGTGATGTCAGCCATTTTAGGTTGGGTACCACAGAGCACAGTCTTCCGCCATTTTTCTCTCCCTACTCTCTCAGCAACCCACTTTTAACGCCTGCACCAACAGTAGTCTCAACATTGCAAGCACCTATATAACCCAGACAACCATTCTTTCCTCCAAATGGAAGTGTGGTAAATGAAAATGTGAAAAAAATGTAGGCTTACATTTTTGATTCACCTTATTAACAGAGGCCGAATTCACCTTGACATGTGAGAAATGGTTTTACTCATTCTGCCATTAGTGAAGGTGTGGAGTGAGCTGTAATATTGGTACAGTATCACAAGGCCCAGGTGGATTCGACTTTGACTTTCTGATTCTCACTGTTCATTCTATTCCATCTCTTCTCAAGCTTCTTAAGGCTTTAGACAAACACCTCTAGATTCACCAACAAGCCATTGCTTAAGCATGACTGCTCCCTTACATGAGGGCGTCAACTCTGGCCAATGGCACGCCTTGGCGACAGCGCCCACACCTAGCTAGGAGACATCAACACCATGCAGGGACACACTGAAATAGGAGCAGGGCTGTGACTCTCTAAATACCAGTCCCACTGATGTGTGCAGCAAACTGGCCACAACAGAGACAGGGGCTGCAGTAGCCGAGTACTTTAGAGAAATGGGCTTTAAGGAGGCAGAAAGAGAGCAATGGGCGGAGAAAGAAAGGGTAGGAGGTGGTTGCCATGGGAAACCGTAACACACCAGTGGCGCTGCCGACCTGTCTCCCCAGGCCAAACTTGGATGAACAGTGAGAAGAAGTCAGAAGCCAATAAAAGAGTTGCTAGTCTTATGTTACTGAGAAAAGTAACCAGGGGCTCCCAAAAGTGTGGTGCATAGGCCAAACACTGGCCCTGGTGTCTACTCTACATGTGAATTACAAAGATGGTTTAGTTATATCGTCTGATTGGTGTGATAGATTGTTTAATCAAATATTCACTTTTAGAATTTAGCCTTGAGGTTGACCCACTAATATAGTAGATCTGTTTTTGCCATATCTAAGTAAAGATTTTTTGAGGTTATTTGAGGACCAGTTAAATTTTAGTAAAGAAAAATTGCAAGTTGGATCTGCTACCAGTAAGCTGCACTCTGCCTAGGACTTAATATAAGAAGACAGGATGTTGCGAAGGCCATCACTGTACATAACATGCTGCCCTTTTTATCATCGGGTGATACAACAAAGCAAAACATATTGTCTTGGTGTGTTAGTGGGACAGTGTTGACTACCAGTTTGGTAAACAAGGCTCACAGACAGGCATGCAGGCATCCACCCCCACACACAAATACAAGCAGGGTGAAGACCACGCACACCTCACCACACCCGGCACGTCTCCTCTTCCTCTGCACTCAAAGTCTCACAGGAAACCCACACAAGCTAACAGACACAAACCCACCAACACACCATGGTCACTGAACCTGTATGCACCATTTGAGTAGTGAAAGGCTGATGCACTCTTAGCAGTGAGTCAACTAGCATGCAGCATTCCTGTGAATCAAGCCTTCTGATTTTTAACATGCCAGTAGCTTATTCATATTACAATAAGGGCTAATGATTTGCAATTGGCATAGATCATCAGTGCATTTTACTTCAACTGTAATATGTTATGATGTGCACATTTTATACCAAGTTGTCACAAATATTTTGTAGCAACTCTAAACCAGATCGAAATCGGGACTAGCAAAACTGCAGCTAAGCCAGGGCTAGAAAATAACCCAGGACTAAATCCAGACTGCATCAGAGCAAAACCTAGGATCTGAGGAGTTGAGCAATAGATACCGGATGGAGTCCCACTACCTGTACCATAGTGGTGAGTATCCATGATACTGTTACTGTAATATTACTTTACATTTTATCAAATGGTGATATTCATGGCTGCGTTAAAGTCAGGCACCAGGTTGCTTTAGGTCGGAACATTCCAGTTCTCGGAGTGGAGGAGGGAGGGGTGAGGACTTGTGATTGTAGTACGGAGCAGGGGGGCGGGGGGTTGGCTGGGCACAGGGCTGCTGGTGGTGTGGTTGGAGGAAAATTCCTGGCTCAGACACCTCACTGCTTCCTCCACAACAGTTCACACCCCTCGTTCTCCTCGCCTCCTCACCCGTACACCATCCCCCACCACCCACATACACCCAACAGGACCACGTGATGGATGGCTGGAATTGCCCACCCATAAGCCTTTGTGCGGGTCATGTGACCAGGCAGCCTTGGCAGCACTGTGCCCCCTGATGCAGAACTGAATGGCAGGGGAGTGTTGGAAGGGTGCATGGCGGCCTAGGCCAAGGGCAGTTAGTCTCCCTGGGGTGTGTGTGTGTTTGTGTGTGTGTAGCATCACGTTCCCTTGACTGGAGGAAACTTCATCGTTAACCCTTCACTCTCCATCAGCTCTTTAGTCTTGTCAGTGTTGAACAACTACAAAACAATTTCCAGTTCATCACTGTTTCACAGACTGGAATGTCTGACCTACACTAAATTGCAAACTAGTAATTGTTTAAAATGCTTTTAACTTCAGAGCACTTTGTCTGGTAATAATATCCATTGGCAAGCTGGTATTCTGTAAGAAAGGCTAGGCTTGGTTACATCAGTCATTCTTGATGATGTATACTAGTAGATACCTACTTTCTGAAACCGTTAAAACATCAAGAAGTGGGTATCACTCAGTCATCACCAACGATCCACTCAAACATACATACTTAAACATAGTGACATATTTCACATTTTAACACATGTCAGAGCAGTTTTAAAGCAATTGTCCTGCTCACTTTCAATGAATTTACTCTTGGGCCACCTGAGCTTGGGTTGTCATTGCAGAGTAATTAGTTGACTAATTGCCCTTGAGCCATCCTTTTAATCATGCATCAGTTCACTTCTTTGTTTCTGAATAGAAAACACATCAACATATGATGATTTATCATTTTACATATGTGTATATATTAATGTCTAGACAAGTAGTATTTTTGTGAGTTTGTCCTTAAGTTCTTTCCTTCTTGATGCTGTCTAGTGAAACTGCAGCACTGAAAACGCCAGCAAATGCAGAATGCGCTCTCCTCTCGGTTGGGGGTGTGTCCGCGTGAGGGGAAGTGAGGCAGAGCTGTGTGGGGGAGGGGACAGAAGGGGAGACGAGAGGAGCTTTCCCCAAAACTCCAGTACAGCAGTAGTTTGAGCTTTGACTGGGTGTGATCAAACTAGAGAATTGGTGTCACTTGATTATCACTTGATTATCACTAACTTCTTGATGGATGTGATATGAAATGGTAACACTATGAATGACTTTGTATCTTCTTTAATTATTTTGCATTTCACTGCTGTTGATGTTTTGTTTTTTTTGCAGCAAATGATCAAAACATTTTTTTTACAAAAAAAAAAAAAAAAAAAAAAAAAAAAAAAAAACTAAATCGATTTTCCAACTTTGCTTCCAGGATGGCCTCTAGACTGCAGTGAGCGAATGACCTGTGCTGTGGACATGCCCTCCCATCCACCAACCCCCACGCCTGGTCTACAGTGAACCAGAAACCGGTCTGTACTCTTAACTCACACAGCCCTGACAACGAGCTGGTCACGCCATGGCCAGCAAAAGGAAGTCCTCTACTCCTTGCATGATCCCTAGCAAGGTACGACGCCCCACGGACGAAGCAGACCAGAATTCTCCCATTTATCTGGGACAATCTAGGAGTTTGGAAATAGATCTAAATAATTCTCTGGATGCTAATGAGAAGGTGGAATCAATCGAGGAGAAAGATGGCACTTATACCTGTCGACCTTGCAACTTTGAAACCCAGGATCTGAACTTGTTTTTGGACCATGTATACAGCGGACACCCAGATTTCCGTGCGGACCCCAGCTTCCTTTGTCTCACCTGTGGGATTTCGTCAGCAAAGTTTGAAGGGCTAGCGCTTCACAATGCCCGGGTTCATCCCAGCACTTTGAATACCACTCTGCAACTGAAAATGAAGGACAAAAGGGTTCTGGTGGAGCAGACTTTACTCAACAGGACAGAGCCAGGCAAGGATGCTGAAATTGTGATCACAAAAACACCTATTATGAGAATGCTCAAGGGCAAATCTGAGCCTAAAAAGATAGTGGTGTCACACACTATATCAGATGAAGCAGAGTCACTTCCCGGGGCAAGAGAGACTGACCGGAAAGACACAAGTGCTACAGCAGTGAATGTTAGTCATGTCTCCACTCTGGTCCACAATGGCACAGCTAAAGTCATGCCCTCTGCCATACAGATAGTCAATGGTTCTGGAGCCTTGCCTATGCTTAAGACGCCTATAACTCAAGTAAGTTTTTTTAAAATTTATTTCTCAAGGACTTTTTATTTTGACAAACTTTATACAATATTATGTTTAATTGTTCAACAATGTCCCCATTAGCAGGAGGATTGGATGTCTTCACATGGCCAAACATAAACTTAAATAAGATAAACAGCCAGATACTTTTTTTGTCTGACTGTTTTTGAAAGTTGACTTTTTCAAAAGATAATGTTTTATTAAATTTGTAGGTGGTGTCTGTGGTCCAGAACAAAAATTTGCATCACTCCACACCTGTTTCTGCATCGAATGTGTCTTCTTCATCTTCACAGTCTTCTAAAAACCTCCCTAAGGTAATTTTATTACATTTTTGTATAGTTTTGATTGGACATGTTTTGTATGTTGATAGTGCCTATCACTCACTAACCAAAAGTTTGCAGATTTAATCCTTGTGTTATAATGCACACTGCTTTTTATTTTGCAAGACTCTTCATCCATACTGGTCTGGCAGGTGTTTCTACAGAAGTAGTGTAATGAACAGTTTGTTTTTCCATTCCAGGTGATGATTCCTTTAAGCAGTATTCCGACATATAGTGCCTCTATGGATGAATCGTCCTTCCTGAAGACCTCTTTTAACAAGTTCCCGTATCCCACAAAGGCTGAACTCTGCTACCTGACTGTTGTCACCAAGTTTCCAGAGGAGCAGATTAAAATTTGGTTCACTGCTCAGAGACTGAAGCAGGGCATCAGCTGGTCTCCAGAGGAAATTGAAGAGGCCAGAAGGAAGATGTTCAATACCATTATCCAGACAGCACCAGCCAGTTCACCGAGCCTCACTAGCCCTGCTCAGCACACCATAGCCGTTCTGCCGGCATCATTGGGGGCCACTGGTCTGCCCCAAATCCTCCAGGGGTCTTTAGTCAGCCAAGGGGGCGTGATCGTAACACAGCCTATGATGGCCAATGGTATTCAGGTTAACAGCGCTCCAGTAGCACTCGCTGTTACGCCCAAGCCACAAGCAGCTGCCCGCCCCATGATGCAAGCTCGCCCTGCTGCCGCACTGGTGGCAGACAAGGGAATTAGTATGGTGGTAGGGACTGTGGGCAGCAGCAGTGCAGGGACCACTGTTATTAGTCCCAGTAAAAGAAATGGATCCAGCTCTGTTACTAATAGTCAAGCAAGTGTCATTAATCTTAGTCTAGCTACCAGCAACCGTGCAAAAACAAATAATATCAATGGTAAACATAGTAATTTAGAGTCTCAAAACAAAAGTAATTGTAAGAATAGCAATGATACTAAAAATGCCAAATCCAGCAGTCCTACTGTTTTACAAACTGACAGCACAGACACTACGAGCAAATATGCACATGGCACAAATATTGATGATTTCCACTCCTCAGCCAGTAATTCTCCAAGTATCAAAATGGAGGACGCCGCATCACCTGCCTCCAAATCTTCCTCGCCCTCTCCTGCAGCTTCCACCAGCTCCATCTCTGGCTCCAAAACCCCTGTCAACCCTTTCTTGGACCCTAGCTTTTACAAAGGAAAGAAGTCACAAGAACAGCTCAATGCTTTGAAAGATAGTTTTCTGAACAACCAGTTCCCCGACCAGGAAGAAGTGGATCGGCTCATTGCTTTAACTGGACTCACAGTGAGGGAAGTCAGAAAATGGTTCAGTGACAGACGCTACCACTTGCGTAATCTTAAAGGGTCACGTACTTCAGGAGGATCGGGCAAAGACAAGATGTCAACTAGTGCTCCGGGTACACTGGGGAGTGGCACGGGTAACACTGGTTCCCCTCTGGATCTTTCGGAGACCAGTGGCACACCAGATGCTAAATCAGCCCAGAACACAGCTGCCCCTCAGAGCCCACCACCATCACAAACTCCCACCTCTCCCACCACTCCTTCCAGACGAGTCCCCAGACCACCGTCTCCAGACTTCACTGCAATACGCTACAAAGAGAGAGAACCACATCAGGTAACAGAATCACACAATCTGGAATAATAACAGAAAAAACAAATTAATATACACTTTTTGCATAGAGAAAACGCCATGGGAGGAGATGGGACATAAGACAGGCAATTCTTGTGATTCTTGAAACAACAAAAAGCCATTAAATACATACGTGATATTTGTTATTTAAGTCTTGTTTCATGGTGGAATGTCTGCTACCATAAAAGCACAACCACAGCTTTACCACAAATTACTTCAAAACCATGCCTTCCTACTGTGAGTGAAGTCACCTCTCCTTAGATCTGACTTGTAACTTGGTCAGGTAGTGCCACCTGCTTCCACTTGGACTTATCCATCTTCATGGATAATTCCATACAGTGGCAGTAACCACAAGAGATATCAGATGTTAGGCCTTCCACCATAAAAGTTAAATTTAAAAAAATTGTGTGTAATTTCAAGCAAAATTCTGCAGCTTATAGAAGAAGTTTTCCCTCCAAGGATGTCATTTTGCTTTACTATTATTTGTATAACAATATGATTTTGATTTTCTAGGTGAAAGCACTGGAGGCAAGCTTTTCCCAAGACCCGGACCCATCCAACGAGGAGGTAGACAGACTCCGAACTGAAACTAAAATGACCAGACGTGAGATCCATGGCTGGTTTACTGAGCGAAGGAAACGTGTGGCAGCTGAGAAAAAGAGGGAGGACGAGGAGCGGGCCATAAGGGAGGAGGAAGAGGATGAGGAGGATGAAGAAAAGCCTAAAGTAAATCCAATAAAAATCAATCTTAAAATGTTAAAGGTGACTGAAGCAAAACAGGAGAGTGAGGCTTCCGATAGCCCCTCTGTTAATTTACAAAACACACCGTCATCATCGCCAGGTCCAACCCAATCCTCAAAACAGTCCTCCACAACACCCAAAACAATTGTATCTCCCAAACCAGCAGCTTATAGAGGCAAGAAGACCCCTGAACAGCTGCATATGTTAAAACAGATCTATGCCAGGACACAGTGGCCTAGTGCTACCCAGTATGATGAACTGATCTCGGGTACAGCACTGCCCAGGCCTGAGGTGGTTCGCTGGTTCGGAGATTGTAGATATGTACAGAAGAACGGGCAGTTGAAGTGGCTGGAGACGTACCAACGCACTGCACTGAGTGAAGATTTGCAGAAGGGGGATGAACAGGCTCTGCAGACGCATTTGAACAAGCATGGCCGGCTTAAAGACTCTGAGGTATGGAACTGAAATGTTTAAGATGCATCCATGTTGTGCTGTATTTGAACATGGCCATAGTTCAAATACAGCACAACATGTATGCATCTTACATTAGGGAAACTATGCATACTGTTTTTTCAGATAGGGTGCTTGCCATTATCATCCGTTGTTCTTTTGCACTCAATCACTTTGAAACCACTTTGATACCACTTTGATATGTGAAACAGCAGCACTGATTTCATTTCTGGGCCTGGAGGCGTATTGTAAAGTCAAAGTGTGGGGTCAAGAATACAAAATTTGCCTATTAAATGCTAGAGATGCCAACTTTACCGGTCCCAATACTGCTATCAGGGCAAAAGGACTTAAATTCACCTAAACTGCAATGAATTTATATATCATTTATATATCAAGTGATCATTAAATAAAAGTGCAGAGATGAATGTGCATTGAACAGATTTAGTTTGTTTGTTAAATTGTTGTTAGGTCTGGGTAACATTTATTAATATTGATCCAAAATAATAATAATTTTGAGTATACATGTAACTGCAACCATTGTTTGGTTTATCATCCACTCTTACAAGTATTGCAACAGTACAGTGTTTTTGTATAATTGCAGCTTTCTATGAGACTGATTGAGATGTTCTTTGTGTACAGCTTGAACAGTTGACAGAAGCCAGTGGTTTGACAAGCGACCTGGTGAAATACTGGTTTTCCACCAAAACCTCTTTTGTCCCGCTGCCTCAAACAGAGAACACAAAACCTGCTGTACCGGGTTCAACATCATCAGATGCCCAGCTGCCAGGGTCTGCATCCCCTCTGGAGCCACAGCCAGGAGCAGGAAATGAGGAGAAAATGGAGCAATCTGTGTGTGGTGTATCCAAAGCTGATGAATAAGAATCTGAAATAACGAGAAAATAGTCTAGATGTGTTTTGGAAAAGAACGGTGTGGCCGATCAGATGTGCTATGACAGTGGCCCCTGTTGGTGTGCAAGATGCAGTCTATGAGCCAGCAAGCAATGTGATAGAAGCAAGAACAATAGGTAACCCAAGTACCTGAAGTGCTTGATGCTGAGAACAGAGTGTCACTGCTTTGCATATAAGGGTCTCAATGTTATGCTTGATTAGTCAGAATGCAATAATTAAAATTCCAATCCATTGTTGTAATATTTTATGACAAAGCTAGTTGAAAACAAACTTTCTGTTCATATTATGGAGGAGCATTTTGAAGAGGCCTTTGTTTTAATTTAAACTACATAGCAGGTAGTCTTAATGCCTGAATCTGAAACCACAGGCACTGCTGTAACTGGACCACAGGGCGAAAATGAAAAAGGGAGAAATGGTCTTCTCACACTACATATTGGCAGATGTTAATCATCCTCAAATCCTATCTCTTCTAATGATTGTCAATTCCAATTTTTTTGGTCATTTTTATAACCAAAGAAAGTTTAGAAATCTGCAGACAGTGGCATAGCACTCATCTGCAGCGGGTTACCTGTCCTAGTGTGACAAAAAAAGTGATGGAAATGTAGTCATTTAAGGCTTAAGGGGCCCTATAGAGACACATTAGGGATACTGTACATACTGCTCTTTGGGATAGGGTGCTTGCCTTAATGTCAGCCATTATCATCTGTTGTTCTTTTGCACTCAATCACTTTGAATCCATGCTTACAGCCTTTCTGAATGTGCTGATATGTGAAACAGCAGCACTGATTTCATTTCTGGGCCTGGAGGCATTTTGAATGAATTTGTTACCCATCCTTCAAAGATGTACATATTTTTGGTAAAGATTAAAAAAAAAGTGGTCACTATAGCTGAATAGTCATCCAAAGAATGCAAGGATCCCGGTGTTTAATAAGAAACTGACTTGTATCATGTTTTATGTATGAAATATTTGTGTTGTAGCATTGAGTGCTGCTTGGCATTATTGTTGTTGGAAAATACATTTTTTATGGAACTTTCATAATAAAGAGCAGAGTTTGTTTCAGCAAGCTCCATACTGACGCTTAATGTACAATTTTTACAACACTATTTGCAAAATAAAACAACTTGTAATACAATGTGCAGCTGACTTCTTTTTTTTTTTTTATTGTAAAGGTTTTGAGTAAGCACCCAGAATCCCCTGTAAAACTATTTTTGGCCCAATCTCATAAGGATACAGAATTTAGAACCCTACCAAAAACTAGCAAATACAAAGCATTAAAAATTAAGTTCTTTCAGAGTTACATTCTTTTACTTTAAGGAACGCAAAAACCACTTCCATGGGAGTTGAGTCTAGTAAGACTGAGCCACACAAAGACAGACCTTAATTAAAGCAGTAATTATTTTATTTACTTTTAGGCTTGAGTATGTTTTATATGAAAGGCAAAAATTAAAATGAGTACATTTTCTCTCCAGAATTTTAGGCACATTACACAAAGGCATTTGTAAAATCAGACATAAGACAAGGTAAGACACTGACGGGCTCTGCTCACCCACTCCTCTAAAGTCCAGTTGATTGACATCTATAGACAGTGAGCTCAGGGCGACCGTCAGGTGAGACTGTCACCTGTCCTGAGCAGACCCAAGGGAGTGCGCAGGTGTTCAGACCTAGCTGGTCTTGTGAAATATATGGCTAAATGGTGATGTACAAAATACAGGCGCATGGACACAAGCAGAAAGGTCAGCAGAAGAAGATGCAGCTTTGGAGGGAGAGCTTTCCACAAAGATCAATGAGAAAAGACAAAATAACATCGGGACATCTCCAACAGGATGGTCAATGATTTGGGTGAGAACCTGCATATTACCTCCCTTTCCTGTTGTTATTTCATCACAATTACACTGTATGGCTTAGTCCCAGTGTATGGTCAACCACTGAGTGAGAACATGAGCTTCCATATTAAAGTACTCTTCCAAAACTGTCACTGTCAACAGAAGTCTCAATATAGACAAACCGTTTCATATAAACTTTTTCAAGACTTCAAAGGCCCAGTCAAAATCCATGTGATGGTCAAGCACCTGACCCCACTCACCCAGAACACAAAAGAAGGTTAGACAAGTACTACAGTTTTTAATATAGTGACTAAACACAGTCTCCAATGATGCATGTAATGTCTCAAAATCTCTGGGCTGCACGTCACCATAAAAGGCATATTTTGATCAGTCAACAGGACACCAACAAATGAGGAGTAAGTTCTAGGGTTAAAATTAATGTGTGAATATTTGTTGCTGTATTAGTAGCTGTAAAATAGAGATTCATTTAAAATTACTTATGACTCCATGACCATATTAAAAATAATTCACTAGAGCCTCTAAATTCCAGTAACAAGTGCACACGATCAGTCTTCTGGATTACATTCAAAAACATTAGGTACATTTGATTTCATATGCAGTCTAAAACCTTTGGGTTAGTCCCTGATGCTCAACACCATCATGACGTGGATAAAGAACGAAAATGAAGAGAAATGAAAAAGGTGTGAGACTGGCTTAAAGGCACCTGCAGTGCAGGGGAATGATGTGCAGTTTGCAGGAATGTAAGAAAAGAAAAGGCCTGAAAATGAGAGGCTGGCTTCTGCACAAAACAGGCTACAAACTGCCTAAAAATATTAAATTACCTCCAAAATCTGCAGGAACTACACTGGAGGCACAAAGAAAAGAGACAATAAAACAACATACTGAGCCCTCGTGTTTTACACATATACATAAAAGTCACATTATGAATGTTTAAATGTTTAAATAATTAGAATATTAAAAACAGAGAAGCTCTTTGAGAGCAGATCAGCTGCTACTGTTCTCTGGACAACAGCACAGGAATAAATACAGTACATACTTATATATTTAGATTTCCTAAAATGAGAAGGGCAACTAATTTAAACTGCTCTCTTTCCTTCCTCCAAAGTAGTTGATGTGCACACCTTTAACAGAGGGGGATGTCCAACCCCCACACACGTCACCTCAGAGCAGGGACTTTCAGCCATTTTTGTTCCTGTAAACATCTGTCTCTTGTTCCTGTTCGCAGGACGTCCCACCTCTGTGTCCGAGCTCCTCCTCAGAAGAACAGAAGGCCGGAGCAGGACTGGGGCAAACAGGCTGATGGTGGGAGTCTGGAAAATGAGAGCTGCCTGAAATGTAGGCCAAAGCGATGGTGGGCGTTTCCATGGAAACAGTGTTCACAGCAGTCAGTGACATCATCAGTACAAGGGTGGGGGGCATATCCTGATTGGCTTGGACTCAGACGCGGTTCTCTCCACCCACACGGGCCCCACGCAACATCCTACTGCAGACACAAAGACAGCCTGAGCACTGGCTCATGTGGGATACACTGCTAAAGCATGATACTACAGCACACACCTCCTGTTCTGGGAGTCCATGTGGTCCAACAGTGACTGCTGGGACAGTCGAAAGTCATCTATGGGGGATTGGTAGCGGGACTCAAAGGAGCCCTCCCTGCCCCTGTAGCCTATAGCCTGGGCCTGAGCGGGGGACTGAGGCAGAGGAGACATGTTGGAGGAGAGCGAGGACATAGAGCCAAACTCCCCCATGTGCTCTCGGCTCGCCTGAGACGACAGGGCCACAGGTGAAGACCCCACAGCCAGAAACGGACTCAGAACCTCTCCATTCTCATCCTGAAGAGGAGAGAGACAAAAATTAAAAAGTCAGCATAATTTAGTAATAAATGTCAGATTTAACATTTAAATTTAAATATAATAGATATATTGATTGGAGAGTTTATTATTCAGAAAGTGATTATAATATTTTTTAATCCACAAGGATTTAAAATCAGTCTGATAAAACATAAACAATATCACATGCTTCCAATTTACAACAATGATATTTACAATGTTCACAAAGAAGAAAGACATTTCTCACCCTGCCTCTGGTGATCTCCATGTAAACCAAAAGAGAGGCCAGCTCCAGATCCTCATTGAAGCTGTTCTTTAGAGGTACTGACCGGTAACCTACAGTCACATTTTCACAATACATTTGCATTAGAACAGAAGAAGAAGAGTTACAAAATATGCCATAGACTAAGACTTTTCTTTCCCAAATTATAGTGAATTGGTAGTGAGCAGATAGAGCAGATCTGGCCCCCAATTATCAGTCACAATTATCATCACCTTTTTAAGACTTGAATCAAAACTGATTTATTCATTTGTGTTAAAAA
>KN493667.1:18136-32689 GCA_000787155.1 Scartelaos histophorus | reverse complement strand
ACACACACACACACACACACACACATCTCCTGCTCTCCTTCCTGCCTCCAAACCACACATCCTGTGCTTTTGTCGCCTACACACCACATGTGCAACAGCGAAGGTGATTCTTTCTCTGCAAAAACATTACCTAAAGTTCATGCTCTCTCACCTATTGGTTGTAAAATTGGATGTAAAAGTGGATGTAAAAGTGGCCGGGACAGGAATAGAACAAAAAAAAAAATCAAAAACAAAAACACACCAACAGACCTTTGGATTCATACCATAACATAACATTTATTCACTACTGGTTAGTCCTGCTCCTTGGGCTTTGCAGGTTCATAGATCACTGTCCTGAGTGAGACCTACTCTTCTGCTTGTCTTCTATGAAATATGACGATGATGACAAGTTCAAGTGCACTCTGAGTCATACTCTTTTTTAATTTTGTCAATAAACAGAATTGAGAAATCCTAAAATACACAACAATATGAAAATGGTAGGAAGAACATCCACTTACTTGACCTTATTAGGTATGTAATATGCATTGCCACAAATACCTTATTTGTTATGAGTTATGTTTTGACTATTAGCCTTTTAATTAGACCCAAACAAACTATTATGTCAAATATATTTCTATATTTATGTCTATAATAAAGTTTGATCACATTAGCATTCCCTCATTCCAAAATTGTATTTTTATTTGCATGTATTTATTTTTTTGCTCCAAACACATCTCTGCAGACACTGCAGAAGTCTGAAATGAAGGAGGATTGGAAAAACTATGTCAGAGAGATGATGTTTAAGCATACATTTCCATTGTGCTGTTCCACATGAACACATTAAAGTAATGTTTTCTGAGAGAAGAGACACAACACAAACTGTCAGCCTGTCATAAAATGGTTAACCAAGATGTCACTTACATTACAATAGTAATTATCAGTCAAAGCTCGAGAATAAGCCAGTAATTTAGCTTAGAGTGGCCTCCTAACAAATAGAAACGCATGATGCTTAGTTTGAGCATTACCTTCAGTCCATAAGTTAGCCTTACACTATCATTGCGGTTTTTAAAAAGAAACCAAAGCATATGTAAGATGTTTATTTAAAATTTCATAAACTTGACCCATGAGTCTCCCAGGCCAGATACAAGGTAAACATGTCCAAATCTAATATAACTTCGCTGATAAAAATAAATCACCTTTAGGTTTGTTAACTATAAAACATTGGACATGATGTCCTGTTTATGTTATAATTTGGCGTTTTGTTTTTCAAGATGATTATCCAATCAGAAAGCAGAATGAACATGAGTTCTTTCTGTGGTCAGTTTCAATGCTGAATTCCAGTTGGACTATTTTGGTGCCATCCTTGCTACCAAAAATCATGAGTCAGTGCTAGTGCAGCCTCTGAAATCTGGAGATTCTGAACTTTCTCTTGAGGCATGACCTTCACATTGAATGACAAAAACATCTGTATCTGTCCTCAATCTGCAGGTTAACGCACTGGATTTTTTAAAACAGCACAGGCTACATATTTACTTTAAAGTTTGTTGGACTACGACTCTAGTGAACCAAGCGGAAAACAAAAAAATCCTTGGAGTTTTATCTCTCTCCCCCTTTTTATCACTTTCTTATGCAGAGCAGTTTCCTGGTAAATCCAGAATGATCTCTCTTTGTATTTTTTACGTTTTATTTTTACACATACTCCGTTGTGTCTCAAGTCCATCCAGATGTGATTTTTTTCAGTGATGGATGGGAAATGAAGGAGAACCTAGTTTTGACAAATAAAATCAAATTTATCTCACCTCAGTTAAGTGATTCTATAGAAATGTTTTTCAGCCCCCCCATGATATTTTTTTCTTTATTTTTCCAACACAAATGGACCATGCATGTCCACCTGTGAATTACACCCATTTGAAAATAATTAAATTCACAAGTTTCCAGACTCACATGTTTGTGAGGTATTGAAGTGTGTATTCTGAATCCCAAGTAAGCAAAGCAGCTCTAGTTTATACAAATTTTACATCAGATGATGGGAGAAGCAGTTTAAACTGACTTGCCTCTAATCAATCTAAAAAATTCTTAACATGAATTCCATTACAATGTTATAGATCAGTATTTATAATAGTTTCCTTGATCTCAGAGTTAGCCAAGATGACAATAAACTGCAAATTAGACATATTATTCTCTCAGTAGGGGGGAGATACTTCATTTCTACCAGCTCATTTTGCACCTTATGTCCTTGCTTAAGGACATAAGGTGCAGTATGCAACGATAGATGTTGCAACAGTCTATATAACAAATTACCAAATAGAACATACATATGAAATTTTAAGTATTAATATAAGTGAGTCTAAAAGATCTAAAAGCTCATCCCCCCCCAAAAATATAACATTCCTTTTGACCTCAAGAATATTTCAATGTGAACGGTCCAGCAGAATAACTTATGTCTTCAAATCCCACAAGAGAAATAAACATACATTTGACCAGGGACCAAAGGAGATTTATATTTAGCCTCTATTTGGATGTTTAGTGTTAAAAACAGCAGCCAAATTGTTCGCAGACAGCCTGACACTTCCAGTAAAAACTCCCCTCTTCTATTTCTGAAGCTTAATAAATTTGACTCAAGTATCAGGTGGCAGAGATGAGCTCATGATGTACGAAAGCTTTAGTGTATAGAAAATGATACTCTTCGTCTTCCACTAAAGAAAAAAAGAAAACCAGCCAATCTTTCTGCAGCAGCATCCGGAGCAAATCGCAGCTGTGCATAAGGCATCCTGTTGCACAAGAGGCACACACAGCAATGCCTCATTTAGGGTGGTACAATGGATGTGATCCATTTATAAAATGTCTTAAAATGTCTATTCATAGACCTTTGGAATTGCTACTGAAACTACTGAAATTCATTAATTATTAGATCTTAAAAGCAGGCTACTTACTAATGAATTATGAACTAAATGATTATCTAAAAATAAAGCTACATAAACAAATAAATGATTGTTTTAGATTAATACAAGACCAATGTTACAGTATTACTACTATTACAGTATCTAAAATGAGGGATTAGAGGATTTAAATGTCTGAGATAGGCAATGAACTGAGCACATTTGTATAAAATAAAAATATAACCTTTTTAATACTTTATCACTTAATTTGTCTGTAATCCTGTGTGTTCCCATTTATGTTGTATCACCCCTGTCAATTAATATGCACTATTAAATAAAAACGGTAAAACTCAATTTCAATTTCAATATGATGGTAGTGCACTATGATTTCTGAAGATGCCGTAAACCAAACAGCAGCAGCATGGTACTTATCAGTACTGACTAGGGTTGCAATATAATATCAAATCATTCAATATGACCTTCACAATACAATACACGCATGTGGCTCAATACACTCATGGTACTATTACAGTGTCATTTGGCACAGCAAGAAAAGTAAGCCATACTTTCACTAACACAGGAAGAAAGCAGCTCTGCTATAACAAAAAAGTGAAGACATAATGCAATTTAATCATATTTTATGTTTCATGATCATTAGCATAAAAATAGAGGAAACATGTGTTTTTGTTCTAAAATCTATTGAAACTGTATCAACAACTTGAGAAATGCATCAAGGTATGGATCAAAATATGAAAAACCTGTATTGTTGCAGCCCTAGCGTTGACAACAGCAGCTACATGCAGCTTTCTGAATGATATGCATGTTTGTCTTTTCATCTTTTCATCTTCAAACCAATATCAGAAAATGGTCAAATGTTAATCTTTAAACATTGTAAATAATACTGAACTATTTTTTTGACCAAAGTAAATAAAACCCTTTTTTCAACCCCTGTGCGTGTGTTGGACATCTGTACTTACTCTCTCCTTCTATTTTATCCGTGCCCCTGGTCCAGATAATAGTCCTGGTTTCAAGTTTGACTTGAA
This sequence comes from Scartelaos histophorus, assembly GCA_000787155.1. Taxonomy (NCBI): domain Eukaryota; kingdom Metazoa; phylum Chordata; class Actinopteri; order Gobiiformes; family Gobiidae; genus Scartelaos; species Scartelaos histophorus. The sequence continues at coordinate 28,788 of KN493667.1, read as the reverse complement.
AAGTCCTCCTCTCTGGACGCTGGGACTTTTTGGAGTAGAAAAGGGTGAGCACGGTGCCCAGCTCCAAGTCTCGGTACAGGTTGTTCATCTCTGTGTCGTTGTCCATCCACGGGACAGGCCCATTGGAAAAGAAGCCTGAGCTCCCAGCCATGTTCACTTCCCCCGTTTGTTAAGCGCTTCCTCTTTAGAACAATCTGCTTGGGCCAGGCCTAGACAGGGATACCTAGAGCAGAAGCAGAGGGGAAACTCATGAAACTCTGAGACCACAAATGTATGGAACAAAAGAAAAACAGAGTATTTAGAATTAAGACATTGAGACTAGCTAGGAACCACAACCATAAGTTCATCTTTTGCCCAGTCCAAAGGGAAGCCCAAGTTTAATATTTGAGCAATGTCTAGAAGGAGAGGGCTAGGGGCTTATGTAAATCAAAGTATATGAGATATGGCCAAGGTTTAGAAAACTAAGGTAAAGAAAAAGTGGACTGTGGACTTACAAGCAAAGCATGAGAAAATATAGTGTTCACGTAGCCTGCATTGATGCAAACGAAATAATACTCATAGCATGAGGAAAAAGGTAAATGTGCCATAAAAGTACATTTTTGTTACGGGTAAAGGTAAGAGGCCCACTCCAAAGCAATAACTACAGTAGAACATTACTATACAACATCTGGGAGTCTCTGGGAGAACTTTCACCCCAAAACCTAAACCGGCCACACAGGCAATAACCCACTGAAAATAGCACACTTTCCCTGAAACAGACCCCACATTATTATGGGAAGAACAATTGGTATTGAATGGTAACGGAGTGGTAACAAGAACCGTCTGTTCATGCTATTTTCGCAGCGCGGAAAGAACGGGGCCGGTGAGCTAACCCTGGGCCAGAGGAGAAATAATGCAGGATTTCCCAAAATATCAGTGCACAGAAAAGATCTTTGAATGTGTTAATCGTCATCTCCGTACCTCTGGCTTGTAGCATGGGGATAATAATGCAAAACAGCTGTAAAACAACACGCCTGAACTGTTGTACGTACCGCCGCAATCTCGGCCCGAGCGCACATCTCCTTCCCTCGGCTCCTGCTCCGCTCTGGCGTTTTCCCTTCGATGGTTTTCCCGTCTCCACTTCCTCCAAAACCAGGAATGTCCCGAGATTAAATCATGGCCTGTTTTGGGATGAACGGAGCAATCCCAACCACAATGTTCCCCGTTTCTTCTCCTGCTCTCCGGCTGTCCATAGAGAGAAACGGGGAGACGGCGAGTGCCGTGGTAAGACTACGCAAGTTTATGTGCTCCCGTGTCGGCCTCACAGTCAGAGGGAGGCCCTTCCCCCAGCGCGCTCCAGCCGCACGGTCAAGCCGCGCCATTACGCACCACTTCCACCGCTCTTTCACAATATAACCACGTTGTTGTTTTTTTTTTTGTTTTTGTCTATGCAAAAAAAAACAAAAACAAAAAAAACAAACAATGACACAATACGCGTTCATAGTAAGATTTTCTGACACTATTGTTGAACCAAACCAGTTGTGTCTCATTCAAATGTTAAAATGAATTAAGTTTAAAACTAGTGTCTATTACTGTCACAGGCAGTATTTTATTTTGAAGGATATCAATACTTCCCACATGCTTTTCATATCTTCCTTTCATGAATCAGACCTAATTTATAAGTAGTATAAGTAGTTTGTTTATAAGTGAATCTGATGCTTTTGTTTAATTACAGATATACAATTAATCTTGAAATAGTAGCACATCAAGAAACAAAAGCACAAATTGTTTTGTAACAAGTTTAATATTATTTTTTAAAACTACAAAGCTACAATAAGCATCCAACCATTCAGAAGGTGAGTGATAAATATTTAAATTAATCAAATAGCAAGAATAACGACATTTCGACCACACTCACATCTCGAAATTAGGACACTTTTGCTTAATCATATAAATACAAAAGAGTAGCACAATTAAATGTGTGTATTTCAATTATTTTTGGCATAGACCACATCCATTACAAAAGTCAGCCTGAAGCTCAGCAACATAAACATAGCTGATTCAAGTAAGCACAAGGAATGTCTATGTGGTGCACACAACCATCAGGCTTAACATGCAGACCAGTGACAGGGGCTGTCCAAACGCAAATGAAGTTTTGGCTCTCATTTGCTGCATTAGGAACAGTAAAAAATAGACAAGCAGATGGAGGCCGATGAATTAGAGCATTTCCCAAACTGCAGGTCTTATGGGGTGTTCTGGGTTTACAATGGTCTTCACCTATTAGAGACAGACAGTGTTGGGAAAAATAGTTATACTAATTAGTTATGATAAAATGTATTTAGTTACAGAATACTGAATGCCTGCATTAAAAATGTATTTTGTAACGTATTCTGATAGATGGACCAATTGGAGTACTGTGTTCTGAACATTTTTACATTATGTTGCATTTAATTATAGTGTAAAGACACAATATAGTATTACAGCTGTATGTTTTGTTTCACTGATTTTAAAGCATTGTCTCTCATTAACTGCAGATGGAAAAATCACACATGCACTCACTAAAAAAACAGAATTGTCTATTTTTCTCACTGATTATGTGCAGTTTGAAGCCAAAATTGTGTGATGTATTCCTTTGATTTTACAAAAGTAACTGTTTTCCAAATATCACTAAATGAAAAAATTACTGCATCAGAATACAGGTATTTACAGCATATGTATTCAGTTACTTTCCAACACTAGAGCCAGGTGGTCGTAATGTTATACCTGATAGGTGTATGTGCAGTGAGGAGAGGCTTTAGCTCACAATGCATACAGCTTAATGAACAAAAATATATACATCCCTGAAATAAAATGCAAAACTGTAAAGTAATGAAAGTATGGCAATATTAATATTAACAAGTGCCTACATTGGGGATACACCCAGTCCTTTGTCTGTCAGGCGCATTTTGTCTCAACATACAAAAACTTCAGTAAATACTCATGTACACTTTCCTTCCTATCACATGGCTCTCACAGGTCCTCACACATTTACTAGTTAATAATCCTATGAGAATATAGAATTTTGTCCATAAATCTGATGGCTTACTAATCTAAGTCATCTCAAATAAAACAAAAGTGTCCATATTTTGGGCGGACATCGGCTACATACATACTATTTTGATAATTCTAGTATTCTAAGAGTTGTAGTTTGATCACGTGATTGTTGATTTGATGATTGTTGAGTAAATTCATACATACACATTGTAATAAATCTTCTCTATTCATCAAGGCGCATGTCTAATGTGCAATAGCCACATTAGCAGTTTAATACAAATGAATACGCATGATTATATAGTGATGATTATGGCTTACAGTTTGTGATAAAAGTCAAATTAATCATTCTATGAAACTTATAATGTGATCCTGTTATTTAAATAATTGAATAACAATAATCATGTAAATAAATAATATGGATGGTAGATATATTATTATGTTATTTTAAGTTAAGTTTTAAGTGCATGTACATATTATTACAAAAACATGATGAACTAATGAAAGGTATTTTATAATTTAGATTTTGTGTTACCAAATCATATTATATGCATTTCACTTTTTAAAGTACCGTAACTATAAAACCTCTTAAATAATTGCCTCTATGGACATGCGCCTGTATTTGCTTTTTGTTCTTTACAGCCCTGCTTTAGCCACAAAGTGGATTCATTTGACATCAACAGGAAACCATCTTTACAATCAAAGGTATGACAAAAGAAACACGTGTGTGTTTTAAAACTCGTAATCCTTCTCTGCCATGTCAATCGCCCAGGCAAACTTTTCCCTCTGAGTTTTGTTGTAGATCTTCTCAATCGGGATGCCATACTTTTTGCACCTAGACAGAGCACAGTTATAGAGGATGTTAATTTTTCAAAAAGAAATGCCTTAAATTATGCTTTTATATCCCCTTTATGCAGGTGTAGGTACGAATAACAACAACTAAATAACAACAAGAGGGTAAAAAGAAAAAAAATACTAAGTACTAAGTAATGAGCACTATTACATCACATCATACTATGAATATGAGTAGTAATATTGTAGCTGTATAAAGTTAGAACACAATTTCATAGACTTTGTACTTAATTAGTCTCTGCATAAATAACTGGTCCATATAAGTTGGACCCTGTCCCCTAGTCCAAGGTCCAGCACTGTTCCCCTCTCAGGCGTCCCACATGGAGGAAAGAAGCTCAAAAACAAACCCCATTGTTCGCTGCTCTCACACACTTTTCTTCCTCTGATTTTCTATCTAAAGCCGTTGTCCCTTGTCCTACAATGCAGCATAACTTCCTGCCTTTTTTCATCAAGGTAGATATACACACTTCCCCCACACAAAGAGGCAAAAATAAATAAAAATAAAGCAGTTATTTCAGAGGTGGAAAATACAGGTACATATGTAGCACATATTAATACTCTTGATAACAGTAGGACAAGTACAACATCACTGTGATAATATAAACCAAGTAATGTGTGGGTGGTAATAATGCAACATATAATCTTATTAAGGTCATTCATAATTGTTAATAAAGTGGCTACAGTTTATTTAAGTGTATAATACTTTCATTAGATTACACTCACAACTCTCAGCATTGAATTAAAAAATAAACTAATTTGTTGTTTTAGAGCAAAATCATATTTAGAGAGTATTGAGAGCAGTTCATGGGACAGGTTTGAGGTATTTGTGACTTTACTTGTTGTTTGACATGATGAACCATTGTCCTTACCAGGCCACAGAGATACGTGGGTCCAGGTAGTTGAGTTTGGATGTGCCCAAAGCGATCTGTTTGTTTTCCTCTCTGTCTGTCGCCTGCATCTGGAGCTTCATCAGCTGCTCCTCTATTCTCTGGACTGCTTTTCGCTTCATCTCCACAGCTCTGACAGTTACAGTAATGCAATATTATAATCCATAAACTTGATAAAGATATAAACATGTTTTACTTTGTGCCCATTGTCTTACTTTTTGCTCTTTTCATCATGGGAAGCCTTATGGTCAGCTTTAGCAGCTTTTAACTGTTTCCGTGCTGTGGACAGCTGACTTTGTTTGTCATCAATCTGTGGATAAAACAAATAAATAAATAAATAATATAATTCACAATAAATGTATCTATGGTCACACCATAAAGCAAACGTCCAAATAAACTACACATCCACTTCACAGAGGTAGGGATAATTATGGTAAATCTATAGAACTCACTTTGGTCTGGAGGTTTTGCATGGACTTTTCAAAGGTTTTGGGTGGAGCTCTCTGGTGGTTACAGAGAATGGCTACCGCCCGGTTGGCTCTGTTGTACGACAGGATCTTAGCCGGGACGCTGTCATCACCTAGAGACAGCACAGGGGTTTGTTTAGAGAACAAAAACACACTTCCATGAATGGTGAGCGATTATTGGAGAAACACAACTAGAAATGTATGCACAAGTTAAAGCTAATGGATTTTATTATATTTCTACAAATTTTCACAATGCTTAGGTTTGATTGCACCTTTCATTCCGGTTAGTGGAGCTGCAATGACTCACCACACGTGAGCTCTTTGAGCTGCTGCTGCAGAGTGATGGAGGCGTTGTAGGTTCGAAACACTTTAGCTGTGAGTCCATCCATTAGCTCCTGTAAGTGCTTGTTTAAAATCGAAGTCTAAAGAAAACACAACTTTCAGAAGACACACACTAATACAGTATGAATATGTGCATAAGTTACTAAATGTTAACAAAGGTTTCTGAACTAATCTTGATCAAATTTACACAAATTACAACTTACATTTAATCGATCAAAGAGGTCATCTTCTGGCTGCTTGTTTTCAAGAAACAACTGCAGGTTTTTAAAAACCTGAAAAAGACAGTTTCAGTTTCAGTTCATTTTTAAAATACAATTATATATTTCACCAGGAGATGGTGCTTCAGCATAGGAGTAGCAACCAAGAAGTACATGTAGTAGCAGAAAAAGGATCTAAGGGTGAGTTCTCACTTCATACAGGTTTAGTGAAAATCAAGTCATAGTTTTGATTTAATAATTGCAGATTATGTGTAGATGCACTTAAAACCCACAGTATGTGACTTTTTAGCTAAAATATAGGCAAATATATGCTCTGATAAAATGTGTTCTTATTATGAGTGGGCTTGCATCTCCATAAACCTGACTCTTATTTGGCCCCCTCCTGCTTATTGCCAGTGAAATGTTGTTCCTTTGGATATAATCTTCCACATATGGCAGAAAGCTCATTCATGACAGTTTCTGCCACATGTGGAAGATATCTGTGCTTTGAAGTACAGATTTAACGTTCTGTTTTTATGGAATTGTGCAGGTGATGCGACATCTCCAGAAAGTTACATACTGTTCATATATAATTATTTTAAAAATGATTTTAGTCACTAACATATGTAGCACCAAAACAAGTACCTCCTCTACTATCTTACCCTTTTCTCTACGGGGATCTTGTTGTAGTAACGAATTGAATCTTTTCCCAGAAAGTCAAACTCCACCACATATTCCTGCTCATCCAGTTTGGGATAAAGTTTAATGTGTTCAACCCTCAGTGAGCAGCAGCCAACTGTGTCTGCTGTCTCCCCTTCCTCCTTTTCATTTCCAGCTCTTAGTGCTAACTGAAAAGTTATACAATTATTGAGTTATAAATGTTATTACAATAATACAGATGTTAAATAAAGGTCACGTTCCGAGTGTCCTTACTTTGTCTATGAAGTACAGGGCCACTGCTCTCTGTCTGATCCTCATCTCTTTTGACTTCCAGTCGTCTCTGTACTGAGTCCGGATACGATCCACACACTTCTTCAGTCGTCGTGCTGTTTCATATTTTTGCCAGTCTTTCTCGCCCTAAACACACAATATTCTAAGTTGTATGTATTTTCTTACAAATCAATGTATAGATAAAAGACAAGGCTTTTTGAACTTATTTTTTTACTGGGCAAGTCTGTGGTCATATAGTTATGTTACTTTAGGTTACTTTACCTTAATCCTTGAGCTCGGGTTCAACATGATGTATTTGATGGAGCCCTGAATGTTTTCTGTCCAGGAGGCCAGCCAGGTCACCTTGTTGTCATGACGAACTTCCTTCCATTTTGTCCCAGGAGGAGGTTTGGGAATCTTGGAGTCTCTAAAATTGAAAACATTAAAGAATGTGTTAAACAGTTGTTAGCTTTTATGCCTACCATAACGTAATGATTATCACGTATACATACAAGTTAATAAAGCATCTGCCTTGGTAATAGTGTAATGGCTCAGTTTCCCTATAAGCTGTGCTATCCTAAAAAATCTGAATATGAATCAAATCTCTTCACAGAACCCCATTCGTGAAGCCGTTTTCAATACTAAGTGTGCTCACTTGCTACAGTTGATGATGATGTCCTGAGGTCTGATGCGTCGCTTCAGCATTCCCATCTTCGGGTGGTCCCCTCGTCCTCTGAAAAGTCCAGGAGGCTCGATCCGAAAGTTGCCAATCCGCTCCTTGTGTTTGTCCATGATGCAAAATCCATATTCCTGAAGGATCCGCTCATTCTCCTCTTTGATTTTCTGCAAAATATTGATTGAAAATATTTAAATAATAAGACATAAATAAGCCATAATCCAAATATTACACTACAAACTTGAAAATTATGTGTCTGAAGTACCTGCTTTTCCTCTTTCGTCATCTGTTTTCTTGCCTCTGATTGAGATTTGAAGTAAGCACTCATCTCACTGAAGTCGCACTTGTTTAGGTCAGTCATTTTGGACTTTTCCTCTGGAGTCATTTCCTTTAAATACAAAAAAACATTAGAGTTCCACAAATTAATTTCAGGATCACAATACTATTTATCATTTTCAAGGAAGTTGTGACATTCTTACTTTTCTCCAGTCTTTGAAAAAGTTCTTTCTAAAAATGTCCTTCGTGGTATATTCATGCTCCAACATTTTGGCAAAGAAAGTGGCGACTTCCTCAGCTGGAGCGCTAAGCTTCATGGGCTTTCCTGAAACACAAAACATTAAGTGTCAGCTTAAAGAACAAATGGAGATCAATTTTATTCCGATATAGTACCATCGTAGTAAAACTTGACTTTATCGGGCATTGGCTCGTAGGGAGGTGCAAACACTGGGCCCTTGTGCTCGAGGAAGCGCCACTTAGATCCATCGGTGTATCTTTCCTCTTCCCACCTGACAAACAAACAAAAAAACATGATATTTTAACATCAAGAGACAAAATCATGTATTGCTTATTATTATGATTTATGTTTAAATGCAACTGAAGATTAAACAAGTGAAGTTTAAACATATTTATAATTTAGGTCTCACCATTTCCATTTCTCTTCCTCATCTTTTTTATTTTTCTTCCCATCTTTTCCACTTTTATCTTTTGGCTTCTTGGGTTTTATGTCCTAAAGATGAAGGATATAGATTATACAACATTTCTATATAGATCATTTATAGCTTATTTGAAATATGTCCTAAACATAAACATGAAATAAAGTAAAAACCTCTTCATCCTCATCATCTTCATATTCGTGTTTTCTCTTCTTGGCCTTTTGTTCTGTTTTTACCTTTTTGGGTTTATATTCAAATCTACAAACAATGAAATGAAATACAATAAATACATTTCCAAACCATATGAAACAAGTGAATTTAAACGATACTTACTCTTCATCATCATATTCTCGTTTGGACGGTTTGTGCTTTGAAACTGTGTAAAAGCCATTGTCTTCCTCAGGCTCACTCTTAATAACAGGACTTGAATTTCTAAATATTGAAAAATTGAATGTTAAGCTTATGTTTTTGCAAATAAATACATTTTATATTAATTAACATGAATAGTTGGAGTAAATAAATAATATACCGGACATATCCATTCTCTTTTTCTTTCTTAGGCTTGTCTGTATGGGAGGATTTCACCTGTGGATAAAATAAAGCAGTTGTGATATTTGCTTTTATACCTGCAATAATACTATATCTGATCGGATCTGAGTGTAAACTGAGTTAAATTAAAGTTAGTTAGTTATTTATTTGTTTTCGGATAAGATTTGATCTGAAGAGGATGGAACTGGAAACTTCTGTGAGGCATTATCGATATGTAAAAACATTCTGGTATTTATTTTCTAATAGTATTTTACATTATATTGTACATTTTTAAAACAGTACTGTACTTTTTCAAAATGGTTTACTTTGATTGTCATGTTCTGGAGTAGTGTCAATGGTATGAAATAGTTTATTAGAATATTTAGACAGCACTCATAACAGGGCTATTTTTTGTATCACGCCTGATTCAGCCCATGTGTGGCTCTTATTATGGTATTTATTTTATCACTGAGGGTGTAGAGCGAGATACAGACTTGTTGAATCTAGACTATTTCCGTGCGATGATAAGTGATCAGTGTCAAATGCAAGACGTAGGACCAACCTTGTCCTCTCTCCTCTTCTCTTTCTCCTTCTGTTTTTCAGAGCCGTCACTGTGCTTCAGCTTATCTTTGTGTTTTTTCTCAGAGTGCTCTCTATGTTCACTGCTTCACAAAGAGGTTAAAGGTTAAAGGTTTAGGGTAAAAAAGGAAACACTAGAGTTGTTCCTGGCAAGGCGGCTTTTTTTTTTTCAGAAAGTGAACTGACCTTATCTTGCAATGGTATAAAGACATTCTCAAACTGAAAATCTCTAAGTTTAGGTATTTCATGGCTCTCTTCTTTATCCAAGTTCCATTGGATACTGATTAAGTGACTGTCAAGGCCACTCAAGCAGCTTGAATTTGAATTGTAATTCAACTGTCCTTGGTGTTGTGTTTATGGACAACATCACACCACATTCCAATCACCAAACTGTTGGGATGGTGCAGTTTTGTTACATTTTGACCCCCAAGTTAAATTTTGGTTCATTGTCTCCCAGTATTTATATACTTTTTGCAGGGGCCTTTTCACATGATTGCACATAACATAATTTTGGAACACCAGTTGATTCCTTTAAATGTGTTTACATTGTTACCAATATTTGGAAGAACATCAATTGCAAAATATACATTTTATTTAGAAATAAATTTGACATTTACAAAATAAAACAACCATACATAATTAGTATTTTCATTATTGCCATTTCAATTTTATTACATGTGTTATTCTAATGGGCTGGTAATGTATTATGAACTATCTGGGACTGAACAAATAAGGAATAAGCCTAATATTGAAGTAATGAAAAGAGCAAAAACAGTATAAAACAGTGAGCCCAATGTTTTGCAGAATAATTACTCTCCTATAGTATGTTTTATTGCCAAGTATCTCACCTGTTGCTGTGCTTGGAGCGCTCCCGTTCTTTGTCTTTCTTGTGGTCTTTGTGTCTGTGTTCCTTGTCTCTGTGCTTCTCTTTATGTTTGTGAGAGTCTACAATACAAAAGGTCAAATTACACTTCATACAGGACTGTACTCTTTCACGCGACTGTTATGTTTATCTATATAACAACAGAAAACCGCCTGCAACACACCCAGAAATAGTTCAAGAACTTATTTCCCTTTCTATATGCAATTGTAAAGTGTTATTTAAATTAGATAAGTTAAATGTATTAAGATGTACAATGAGGATATCAAGTGTCATGTTTTTATTAGGCTTTATATAGGTCTAAATAATCATATTAAAATCCAACCCATGAAGTAGTTGCTCTCTTGAGAAAGCTGCAATTCATCTCTTCATC
>JACN01061839.1:0-32793 GCA_000787155.1 Scartelaos histophorus | reverse complement strand
TCACAGACATAACGGGGAGCAAGGTGGGACAGAGTGTTTTTTTTCAGTCTGAGAGAAGAACTCCGCCTAAATATGCAGGATTTGAGTGTTAAAAAGAGCAGTGCCTCTAGTTAGCTTCACTCATCTTCAACCATCACAGACATAACGGGGAGCAAGGTGGAACAGAGTGTTTTTTTCAGTCTGAGAGAAGAACTCCGCCTAAATATGCAGGGTTTGAGATTTAAATGTGTGAATGAAATGAAACGGCTTAATTAGAGAGCTTCAGACAGAGCAGTGCCTCTAGTTAGCGTCACTCATGTTCAACCATCAGGGAGTTTGTAGGTAGTTACAGGTCAGATCTGTGCAGAAGCCACACACAGTAAGAAGGCCCTTTTTAGCAACATAGATACATTTAATGCTACTGTGGAACATTCAAGGCAAATTTGTAACATCTCCATGGAGACGAGAAAGTGGAGAATTTGGTTTTTGTTAAGCCATTTTCTGCAATTTGAAATTTTAAAGCCAATTTTCCTCTTTTCTATTAAACTTTGTCCTTGAAGAGTGAGAGCTATTATCGCTTTTACAAAGAAAATAACCTCTGAGAAAAAAGAGCTCTGTTTTTGCCATTTGTGAATTTTTGAATCCTTTTCAAAATTCCCAAATTTTCAAATATTTACTGCCCTAAACCTCCACCAGAGCCGTTTGATCTACTCACTGCAAAAATTCAAATCAAGCTTTAAGTTTTAAATTAAGAGGATTTGAATTAAGAAAGTTTTATCCTTATTTGAGTAAATTTCTTTTGACAACTAAAATGATCTAACAATGGAATAAGTGTAGTTTTCTTCAAGCAATTTTAGATTCAGTTTTTTATTTTAAGTGCAAAGAGTTTGTTTTTCTTATTTTAAGTGGAGCAAGACGTATTTTCATATTTTCAGTACCAAAACTCTTGTTCCATTGGTAGATAATTTTATTTGTCAAATGAACTCAAAACAGGATCAAATTTTCTTAATTCAAGTCATTTATTCAATTCCAGGTGATTTTCCAGCTCAAAAATACCAAGAAAAACAGACATTCTCTCCACAGATCTGACCTGTAACTTGGTCTGGTTTGGTCTCCATGACGATGGAAGGTCACAAGATCAAAACTTTCTTAATTCAAGTCATCTTAAAGTTTCATTCTGTAACTTTTCAACTGGGGGTCCGTCACCTGCTTGTTTCTATGGATCTTTTTTTAGATTGTTTTCATACTTTTACTTGGGTATTTTTTGTACTTCTTCCACCAGTACTTTCACTTTGTAAACTGTAAGTACATTTTTAACAGTTATTTCAGGCTTTTTTTTTTTTTTTTTTAGATTTTTCTCATTCGATACTTTTACTTGAGTATTTTTTTGTTCCAGTATCTGTACTTTTACTTAAAACAAAATTGGGTCCGTCACCTGCTTGTTTCTATGGATCTTTTTTTAGATTGTTTTCATACTTTTACTTGGGTATTTTTTGTACTTCTTCCACCAGTACTTTCACTTTGTAAACTGTAAGTACATTTTTAAACAGTTATTTCAGGCTTTTTTTTTTTTTTTTTTAGATTTTTCTCATTCGATACTTTTACTTGAGTATTTTTTTGTTCCAGTATCTGTACTTTTACTTAAATAACAAAATTGAGTACTTCTTTTTTCTCATGTGATATTTTTTGATATTGAGTACTTCTTCACCAGTACTTTCTGTATTTCAAAAATATTTTCAGTTTTTACTCCTTATGCCCATTTTTTAACAGTTATTTCAACACTTTTTTTCTCATGTGATATTTTTACTTTTACTTGAGTATTTTTTGTTCCAGTACTTTCACTTTTTACACTGTAAGTACATTTTTAAACAGCTACTTCAGTCTTTTTTTTTAAATATTAGATTTTTCTCATTTGACACTTTTACTTGAGTATTTTTTGTTTTAGTATCTGTACTTTTACTTACTTTTATTTATTTAACAAAACTGAATACTTCTTTCACCGATGTTTTATATATTTCAAAAATAAATTCACAAATCAAAGCTTTCTTAACTCATCTTAAAGTTTCATTGTGTAACTTTTCAATTGGGGTGCATCACTTGCTTGTTGCTATGGCGACGTCATTGCTCTGCCTGGAATGTTCCATTGTTCAATGCATGTTGTTCAATTTGAGGTGGTTTAAAGTTCAAAAATACCTAGAAAAACAGATATTTGGATTGTGAGCGGTGTCACCTCTCCACAGATCCGACCTGTTACTTTGTTTTTAATGCCATACTGTAAATTGGATTGGAAAAAAGCATTTAACGGACCACCTACCAGAAAACTCATGCACATTTTCAGATTTTAAGTACAAAAAGTATCGATAAAACTTTTTAAATCCAAGTCCTAGATCTGAGTTTTTGCAGTGAAACTCTTAAAAATTCTCCAAACACCCCGTCCTGCTTTGCTATTTTGAACGCAGGCCAAAAATACTCAGATAAATATGTCACGTCTCCTATTTGAACATGTTATATAATGTGTGTTTGTGCTCTTGAGCAGCGCAGCGGAGTGTAGCCCTGCAGTTGCCAGAGACATTTCCTCGGTGGGTGGGGCACTCTTCAATCTTCACAACATCAAATTTATCCCATATGGAAAACATCTCTCCCTTCGCAATATTCCAAAATTTCAGATACACTTTCCAAACTCAAAAACACAAATTGACGTTGCTTGATTTGTGTTTTGTTTGAGTGAAATTTGAGCACAAAAAATACAACAAAAAAACCCAATATCGCTTATATTTCTTTAAGTATTTTTCAAAATCTGTTTTCGTTGATTTGAATCTGCATACTACAACTTTTACTTTTACTTCACAACTCATACAATTTCAGATTCTTTGCAACTTAATTCAACAAAAAGTTTACAAGTGCCTTCAATTCCAGGCTGTCCTTTAGATCCAACACTACAAACAAGCTTCTCCAATGACTATTTTTACAATTTTACGCAAGTCCTCCATGCAAAAATATCATTGTAACAGTATTTTGACATGCTTTTTTTGTTTAAAAAAAAAAAAAAAAACCCAAAACATTAACATTTCATCCAGGTATGTTAAGCTTAAAAGGTAAAGGTGTTCAATGCATGGAAAAAAATCTAAATAAATGTCAGAATTGTTATGTTTTAAGTGATTTGCATGCTAGTTGTTGAAAAAACGGTGGATAAATGTGATATAAAAAGACTTACCTGCCCTCTTTGCTTAGATACAGCTTCTGCCTGTGTAGCCTTCTGTTTTGTGCTCCTCCAGTAACTCCTTTCCACCCTCTTCCTCTCCCTCGTTTTCTCCTTTCTCTCCCTCCTCTCCTCTTCCCTCTTCCTCTTTTTTTCCTTTTTCTTCCCCGTCAAGGTCAGATTGTACCGGTCTGAGAGGCTGGCGAGATTAGCGGATTTCAAAGCGGCTGTTTGTGTTTTTCGGGCTAGTTTTTCCGACCGTGACGCAGCGTGAGAACGTTTGGACGGAGGGGGAACGAAAATGAAAGAGGGTAAAAAAAAAAAGGAAAGTAAATAAATAAATGCGAGGAAGGAGTTTTAAGTTGTACAAAGAGACCACAACAAATATTGGACGTTTTGGAGTGTTTTAGTGGAGTTTCTATCAGTGGTGTCCTTTTTTTAAACAATAAAAGTACTAAAATATGTACTTAAGTATATATTTTAGGTATCTGTACTTTACTTAAGTCAACTTCACTGTGAATACTTTTTACTTTTACTAGATTTTTGAAACTGGACTAAAAAGTAGAAGTATTAGAAGTATTTTTATTATAGTTTAGTTTTAGTATAGTTTTAGCAAAATACTTTTACTTTTTACTCTTTAAGTACATTGTTAAACGGTTACTTCAGTACTTCAGATTTTAGATTTTTCTCTTGTACTAGAGTACTTTTTGTTCCAGTATCTATACTTTTACTTCAGTAACACAACTGAGTACTGCTTTCACTGATGTTTTCTATATTTAAAAAAAAAACTTTACACTTTTTACATTTTAAGTCTATTTTTAACAGTTACTTCACTACTTTTACTTTTTTTTTTCATGTGATACTTTTACTTTTACTTGAGTACTTTTTCTTTTTCAAAATCTGTACTTTTACTTAAGTAACAACATTGAGTACTTCTTTTACCGATGGCTTCTATATTTCAAAAATACTTTGTTTTTTACACTTTAAATACATTTTTAAACAGTTACTTCACTACGTTTACTTTTTAGTTTTTTTTTAGATTTTTCTCATGTGATACTTTTATTTTTACTTGAGTATTTTTTGTTTCAGCATCTGTACTTTTACTTACTTTTACTGAAGTAACAAAATTGACTACTTCTTCCACCAATGGTTTCTATATTTCAAAAATACTTTCACATTTTAAGCTTTATGTACATTTTTAAACAGTTATTTCAGTACTTTTCCTTTTTTTTAGATTTTAGAATTTTCTCATGTAATACTTGTACTTGTTTCAGTATCGGCACTTTTACTTACTTTTACGTAAGTGACAAAACTAAGTACTTCTTCCACCAGTGTTTTCTATATTTAAAAGATACGTTCACTTTTTACACTTTAAGTACATTTAGGTAGATGTTTTTGATACTTTTACTCAAGTTTTTTGTACTTAAATAACTATATTAACTACTTCTTCCACCACTGCGTTTTATATTTTGAAATATAAAACGCACTTTCTTGCTTCTCTCTCTTCTCTCTACTCTCTCTCCTCTTTTCTCTCTCTCTATCTCTTACTCTGTCTCTCTGTGCCTCTCTCTTCTTCTCTTTCATATTTTCTTTTTCTCTCTCTCTGTCTCTCCTCTCTTCTGCTCTGTCACTCTCTTTCTCTGGCTCCCTCTTCTCACTCTATTCCTCTCTCTCTCCTCTTCTCTCTCTTTCTTTTCTTTTCTTGCTTCCTCTCTTTTCTCTCTACTCTTTCTCCTCTCTTCGCTCTCTTCTCCTACTCTGTCTCTTTCTCTCTCTTTACCTTTCTGCTTTTCTCTCTCCTCTTTTCTCTTGTTCTTTCCCTTTCTCTCTCTTCTCTCTCTCCTCCTACTCTGTCTCTTTCTCTCTCTCTTCTCTCTTTCTCTCCCCCTCTCTGTGCCTCTCTCCTTCTCTTTCCTCTTTTCTTTTACTCTCTCTCTGTCTCTCTCCTCTCTTCTCCTGCTCTGTCACTCTTTTTTTCTGGCTCTCTTTTCTCACTCTCTTTCTCTCTTCTTTTCTCTCTCCTCTTTTTTCTTTTCTTGCTTTCTCTCCACTCTTTCTCCTCCCTTCTGTATCTCTTTCTTCTTTCTCTCTCTTTACATTTCTGCTTTTCTTTCATCTTGTTCTCCCTTTCTCTTGCTTTCTCTCTCTCCTCTCTTTTATCTCTTTTCTCTTACTCTGTCTCTCTGTTTCTCTCTCTCCCCCCTCTTCTCCCCCTCTCTCTCTTTCCTCTTTCTTCTTTTGCTTTCTCTCTCTTCCCTCTGCTCTCTCTCCTCTTCTCTCTCCTCTATTCTCTCTCTCTCCCTCTCTTCTCCCTCCCTCTCTCTCTTGTCTTCACCGTGGAAATATGTTCAGGAAATGGCACAGGTCTGATTGTTTCAGGAAGTGGGAGGGCAGTTCTCTGATTAAGAAAATCTGTCTGAGAGAGAGAATGAAAGAGAGAGAGAAAGAGAGAGAGAAGAAAGAGAGAGAAAGAGAGGGGGAAAGAGAGACTGAGAAAAGAGAGACTGAGAAAGAGAGGGAGAAGAAGTGCAAAAGGAGGGAGAGGCAAAGAAAATACATAAAAGGGATATAGTTAAAAAAAGTGGGAGAGAGTGACATAGAGATGAAAGGTGAGGTAGAGACAGATAGAGAGAGAAGAGAAAAATAGGGGGACTCCAATATGGTTCTCATTGCCAGTACAGGTCTGAACTCCCAAAACATTCCGTCTAGATTGATTGAGAAAAGAGGAAAAAATGAGAGGAGAGATCTTTCATTCTAAAAGATAGACAGATAAATAGAGAGAGAGAGAGAGAGAGAGAGAGAGAGAGAGAGAGAGAAAGAGAGGAAGACCCAAGAGACTCCTGTAACTGCATCTGTAGTTTTTACAAATGTTCTCACTGCAATTATTGTTTATCACCTTACCTCCTGACTAAAACCAGACCACAGAGAGACAGAGGAAGGAGAGGGAAAAGAGAGAAGAGATGATGAAATGGAGGAGCAAAAGAAAAGAGAGGGAGAAAGAGAAAGAGGAGTGTCGTGACTTCAACTGGACCACATCATACAAAGAGAGAGAGACAAAGAGAAGAACGGTGTTGAGAATAAGAAAGAATAACAGAAAGGACAAGAGATAAAGGGTGTCCAGAGAGAGAAAGAGAGAAGAAAAGTAAAGATTGAGAAGGAAAGGAGGGATGGAGAGAGAGGTGAGATAAAGTGAAAGAGGGAGGGGGGGAGATAGATGAGAGAGAGAAAGAACTATATCATGGAGAAGTGGTAAACAGTAAAGTTGAGGGAGACAGAAAAAGGGAGAGACTCACATTTTGCATCGTATCATGGAGAGAGAGAAAAGGGTGGAAAGAGAAAAGAGAGAGGATAAAAGAAGGAAAGAGAGAGTAAAGCTGATGCAAAGAGAAAGAGGGGAGAAAAAAGGAGAAAGAGGAGTAACATTGGCTTTTTCCAAGTGAACGACATCATGGGAGAGAAAGAGATTAACAGTAAAGGGGTGGAGAGAGGGAATATAAAGAAGGAGAGAGAGGTGGAGTAAAGTCAAGTGAAAGAGGGGAGAAAAAGAGAGATAAGGAGTAGAGCGAAAGGCAAACAGTTAGGGGGTAGAGAGAGAGAAGTCAAGTGAAAGAGGGAAGAAAAAGAGAAATAATGGATAGAGAGAGAGACATACAGATAGTGGAGAGAGAAAGTGAAGAGAAAGGAGAGGGGCAAAGTCAAGTGAAAGAGAAGAAAAAAAGATAATGGGTAGAGAGAGAGAGAGAAGAGAAAAAAGGCGAAGAGAGGCAGAATAAAGTCAAGTGAAAGAGGGGAGAAAAAGAAAGATCATGGGTAAAGAGAGAGAGAGAGATAAACAGACAAAGGGTGGAGAGAGAGAGGCAAAGTAAAAGTGAAAGATGGGGGAAGAGAGATAATCGGCAGAGAGAGACAGATAAACAGAGTGGAGAGAGAGAGAGAGAAGAGAGAAAGAAGGAGAGAGAGGCAGAGTAAGTTGAAGTAAAAGAGGAGAGAAACAGAGAGATACTCAGTAGAGAGAGAGAGAGAAGAGAAACAGAATAGAAAGAAGGAGAGAGAGGCAAAGTAAAGTGAATGAAAGAGGGGGGAAAAGAGAGATAATGGGTAGAGAGAGACAGATAAACAAAGAGTGGAGAGAGGGAGAGAGAGAGAACAAAAAGAAGGAGAGAGAGAGATGAAGTAAAGTCAAGTGAAAGAAAAGAAGGAAAAAAAGAGAGATAATGTGTATAGAGAGAGAGAGAGAAAAACAGACAAAGAGTGTAGAGAGAGAAAAAAGAGAAGGAGAAGAGAGAGAAAAAAGAGAAGGAGAAAAAAGAGAAGGAGAAGAGAGAGAAAAAAGAGAAGGAGAAGAGAGAGAAAAAAGAGAAGGAGAAGAGAGAGAAAAAGAGAAGGAGAAGAGAGAGAAAAAAGAGAAGGAGAAGAGAGAGTCAAGTGAGAGAGAAAAAAAAGAGAGATAATAAGTAGAGAGAGACAAACAGTGGAGATAGAGAGAGAGAAAAGAGAAAAAAAGAAGCTGACGGAGAGAAAGAGAAAAGTCGGAAGGAGGAGAGACATTATCACATCCCACAGAACCATTTTCAACCCAGAAACAAAGTGAGTCATTTTGGGTGTTCTCTTACTTCATTTATTTCCAAAGGGGGAATAAAAACAATCCTTTAATATGTTTACTCACTTCGGCCCGGATTACCTCACCAAACAGCTGCTTCAGTCTCACCGTCATTTGCAGGAACAGTTAAAGTTCAACTGCGTAACTTTTCTGGTGTTTCGGCTCGTTTCCATGGAGATTTGAAGGCTTTTTCTGCAGTGTTTTCATGCATATTCAGTGCTAAACAAATACGATCTACATGCACGGATCGATACGTTTAATGCCATACTGTGGGACATTCAAGGCCAAGCGGGAACATCTCCATGGAGACGAGCAGGTCGGGGACAGTCCGCAGGTAAAGTGACGTACTGCAGCTTTAGACCTGAGCTACTGCAGTTCCAGTCGGATTAGTTTAAGTTTCGTGGTTGATGCTAATTGTTTGCAGATGAAGAGAAAGAGAAAGCAGATTTTTTAAAGATTTAATTTTCCTAAAGACCCTCAACCCAAACCTGTAAAACAAAGGAGTGTGTGTGTGTTGGAGGGGCAGGTTTGTGCTGCTCTTATTGCCCCTGGGGTGGGTCGGAGCAACAGAAATGCCAAATCTCCCACTGTACAAAGCAGGACCGGGCCTGGTTTGTACAGTGGGAATATCAGGTGCTACCGTGGCTTTAGTGAAAACAGTCGTTGTGTCTTAAGGCAAGACACTTACCCCACAATGACACAGATTGGTAGCCTCTTTCCTGTCAGTTTGCCCCAGGACAGCCCCCACCAACAAGAGCGAAGGGAATGAATAATACATGAAACTGTAAAGTAAAATGTGAAGCTACGTGTCTGGGAAAGGGCTGGATAAGACAAAGGTGTTATAGAGTTCAATTCTCTTGTTTTGGGGGATTATTATTTGATAGAAACTACTCTACAAACACGAAAGACATGAGTGTTCTTTTGTTTTACTGATGTTTACTGCAGTCAGACCATAGACCGTATATATGAGTGGACATAGCTAACACGTTAGCCACCGTGTGCCAAACAGGAAGTGCTCCAGGAGGCCTTCTGACTCTGGCTCCCATTGACTTACATTAGGATCTTGTGCTTCTGCTGCAGTGGCCTCATCATCTTGGTCTTAAAATGTTCCTATTAACCCACTTTACATGATTTTGAGTTTTTCCTGCTATTTTGTTTGTCAAAAAAAAATCCTATTCATAACATTGAGCTTGGTTTCAGATTAACTCCTGTAACCGTGAAGCATCGTGAGCCTCATTTGAGCGGCGCTGAACACTATGGGTGACGTCACACTCGCTTAATTCCCTTTTCCCCTAGTGAGGGAACGTAACACTCATATTACATATACAACGTTGCACATTAACACATAAAACATGCATACCACTTTGACCTTGTTATGACCCAGCTCGGCTAGGGAGGGGGAAGTAACAAAAAAAATACAAGATGGAGAATGGAATAAATAGGTAATGTTTAATTAAAAGGGATGTAAAAGGTTTAACTTAACAAAAAATTATAAAACATGTACAGAAAATAACCCAAGTTAAGAAACTAAATAACAGGATTAACATAAAACAAGTTTTGTGCTGAAAACGGGTCACGTGAGTTTAGAAAAACGAGTGATTAGACTCAGGGACACAAAAATAAACCAAAACCACGTGTCCTAAAGTGACCAAATCAAAAAGCACAAAACAGAATGAAGCAGCACAGCCAGCAAGAGCAATCAAAACACACACAAATCCAAACTGGAGGCCTGGGCCGTAACAGTACACAAACCACACAAACCAGTGAACTGAAAACTTAAAACGTACTTATTGCTTCTTAATTAACTTGTTGGGTCCGACTTTACAATAGCGTAAAAAATCTGAACATAGTTATTTGACCTTAAAATAAAATAAACTTAGGATAAACTAAAAATTTACAATATTAAGTAAAATAAAGTAGTATGCTCATATAATCTTATAAAATATTCACAGATCAAAATAAAGTAGTATACTCATATAATCTTATAAAATAGTCACAAATAATCAGAAATGAATTATAAAACTGTATGAGAAAACCACGTCAAATGAATTCTCTCACACTAGCGCCATCTATGGATAAACAAGTGAACTGTGACATAATATTATCAACTGTTACATAAACTGTGTTGCCAGATGTGTTCCAAACTGTTGCAGCTTCATTTGACATAAACATAAGAAAGCTGTTTGAAATATCTTGTAGCGTTAGAAATGGTTTGTCATGTTTTGTGGCCTGATTGACTCATCTGCACCGAGACTGCAGCTTTAATACTTTAATCCTTTAAACAATCTTTAATCCTTCCAGAGGAAATACTTTGAGGGAATGAACACAAGTTACTGTTGGATTGCATGAAATTGGCTCTTTGTTTTTCCTATATCAATACTTTTGAGATGCTGCACGCTTTTACACCATTTATGGCAGCAAATGTGGCAGATCTTTGAGGAATTTCATTTCATTACCAAATGAAACACCCGAGTGGAGTAAGACTGAGGCCTTTCCTATTCGGCTTGTATGTCTGATGTTACACACGACTTCCAGGTCCAACGGAACATTCGACCTGAGTCCAAAGGGCATTAAAATATTTGTGTCTGAACCAGACACTATTAAAATCACACAAACATAATTTTATGCAGCTACTAATGACACATGTAGGATATTGTTTGTGTTTCCTCTAACAGACACAGAGATGCAAAACTCAATCTTGGGATATAGTGAACATAATGAGGAGACTGAGCTCTGGTAAAGTTGTAAAGTTAAACTGCAGCATTTTATCCACATTATCCATTGTCCTCCGTAAATAATGACTCCAGTCCACAAAACATCGCTACTAATCCAGTTTGAGGCATATTTAAAAGTAAAAAGCCAAAGTAGTTCATGTGTGTTTAGGGCAAAACTGCAAATTACCAAAAGTGACTCTACTTCCTGTGGACTTTATCTCCAATCTTTTATGCTTTAAAAATCCTGTATCTGAAGCATTGCACCACATTTCACACATCATAATAACACAGTTTTGACTTGTATCTAAACTCAAAGTGCTGTGGTCTGATCTTTGAACACTTAAGGAGGAAACAGGAGACGCTCTGATGTGTCTGAGTCCGACCCGAGCCCAAACATAAGTATAAATAAGTTCTAAATATTTGTCCAAACTCATCCTGTCGGACTTCAGTCGGTCGGGTTTCCGTGCTCTATTGTGGACATAAATAGCGATGCGATAACATGTAAAGTGATGATTTGGTTGAAAAGCACTTGCAGCTACCAACATAAACCTTCTTGACTAGCAACAGTGCTAACTGTAAAATGAAAGAATGACAGTTTCTCTTTGCCATTTGTGTTGGTTTCTGATCTGTTAAAACAGCGGGGAACACAAAACTGAAGCATTTTTACATGTAGACCAGTCGGGCCAAATTCGGCATGGCTGCTGTTTGGACCTGGATATGTTTCCCCTGGACTCTGTTGTGATGCTGCAGGACTGGAGGAGGAACACTTTTGTCCTGAGGGCTGTTCCTCTCCTCACTCTCCTCACTCTGCCCTGACACAGATCTGCTCAAATGACACTGCAGTAAAACTTGAATTTCTCTCAGGATCAATCTTTAAACCTTATGTATTTGTGATAATTATGTACAATGCTATTTTTCAGCACTTTAAACATTTAACACCTATAGAAAAATACATCCGAGGTGTTTTAAAAGCCAAACTCTCTCCACAGAGATAAGCATTTGGCACTCATTCCACCAGAACACTTTCATTGTGCACCTGTAAAGTCTTGGAAAACTGTAAACATCTGGAGTTAGGTCAAATTCTGATCTTCGACGGGAAAACCACTGTGTTGGTCCATTATGAGCTAATTGGAAAGTTTGACTGGAATAGTGTGTTGCGCAGATGTTGTGACGAGAAGTTGTATGGAGCAGACAGATGTTACACTTTTTATTTGAGTTTTCGAGTGAGATTTGGGGGCATATTCGGGTCATGACGACAGGCTGCGGCTTTTATCCTCGTCTGTTTTGGCGATGGAGATGATACCGCCTGGAGGTTTACGGCTCAGTCCACAAACCATTCACAAAAACACACACTTTTAGGACACTAGGACCTGACCATGAGCACTCACATGTGAAAACTTCATGTAATCTCTCCATCTACAAACATATCTCAGAACACAGTGTCATATGAGCCCTTTAACCACCACTGAAACCATCTCTACACTTTTTGAACCATGTCGTAATGGTTTCCCTGTCTAATTATCTTACTCAATATTTTGATTAATGCTTGTTTGTTCAAGCCTGGAATCTTGGGTTTAAAATGTCACATAGCTATTTTTCAACAATAATGAAAATCAGCTTGCAATGAAATGCTGGTATGAAAAAACGAGTTCTGCAATTTTCAGTTCAATCCAGTCTGGCTATGCTTTTATTGTAGGGAGTATTATACTTCTGAGTATAATACTAACGCTGACTGAGGTGGCAATGACAGACCTCAGTATAGCACACAAATGGAATTTTTCTAAGAATTACAAAGCTTTTTTAGATCATTGATGTGGTTTAGAATGATTAAAATGTAAAATAATATTCTGGGTGTTTCATAGTTTAATGTTAGATCCTCCCAAAAAGTGTATTTTCCGATATGACATAACATTTTGATCTATGTTATAATGTTCCCTTATCAAAAACGTACTTAGAGTTGTGTTTTGTTGATTCACACATGTTTAACACACAAACCCTGCAGATTTAGGCTGAGTTCTTGTCTCACTGAAAACATTCTGTCCCACCTTGTGATGTCATGTGGTGATACAGGAAGTGCTCTCCATACACCTCCATAGAATCATAGACTTTCAGCTCGGGAGTTTCCATCTCTATTTAACTAAAGGAAAAAAGAGCTGTTGAAAACTACCACTTCATGACATCACAAAGTGGAACAAAGCATTTTCAGCTTAGATTATACAGAGTTTAACAAATGTATCAGAGACCCCCCAGTATAAGGTATTTCCACTGCTGCCATAATGTAACTGTATTTCTGTTTACCAAAATATCTTTTTATGTTTCTATAATGGTTAATCCGTCTGTAAATGCAAGATCTTTTTATCAAAATAATATTGTTAATGCTAAAATATTGTTGCTAACCATAAAGTTTCAAGTTTAATGTTTTCCAAAAATAACACAATGAAATCCAAAGCAAGTCTCTGGGAACAGCTAAACTATTTTCGACTCAATAACAAAATAGACTTTGCAAAACTGCATAACAACATAGCAGCAAGAATGCAGGAAACAACATTCTAACATGGTTTAAAGCTCATTTTTGCATAATATAGGACATTTACTCATTATATAGCTTAAATATCAGCGTTATCATACAGAGAACCAGAAGTAGGCTGCTGTATTCACTGACAGTCCTTATGGCACTATTCTGCATCTGGAAACATCTGTGAACATGGCTGTTAATTCAGTGACATTTCCCTCCTGGACAGCAACGACCTAAACACTAATCAGCCTGTGATTGGTTCCTGGAGATCATGTGACCCGCTCCTCTTTGTTTATTAGAGACATACCGAGCTCCTGGAGAAAAGTATCTTTTGTTTATGGAGGCTCAAGCTGGTGTTTTTTATCTGATGTCTGCCTCCTGAAGCCTCCCTCAGGTTTAGTCCTTCATTCCGTGATTTTTTTTTTTTTTTTATAACATTTGTTTGGTGGCTGAAAAATGGAGGATTGAGGAGAGGAATCAAGAAGAAGGAAGGGCTGTGTTCATGCTTGCACATTCAATAAATCAAAATTGGGACTAAACCGGGACTAAACCTGAAGCTAAACCCGAGCTACATCAAGGATTAAAGTAGGACCAAACCAAGTCTACATCAGGACTAGCTTGCGTTCAATTTAGGGTTCACACTTGTCCTGATTTGGTCCTGTATAAAGATGTTTTGGATGTGTCCTGTTCTAGTCCTGGTTGTGTTTTGGTTCAGTCCCAGTTTGAGCCTCTTGGCGTGGTTATTTGGCAAGTCTGTATCCACCCAAATCATGGAATTTTTCTAATACTTCAGGATTAGTCACAGTTCAGCGCTGGTATCTCTGCGGTTTTAGTCATTTTTAGACGTCTTTTCTCAAACAAAAAACACTACATAAAAGGAGCTGTTCGCTACATGACATCACAAGGTGGGACAGAGCATTTTGAGCTTTGCAGATGTAGATAGACTAATAATAAAGGATTACTCAAACACGTGTGAATGAAATAACACAACTCTGCTGTTTTTGAGGAGGTAAAAACATTAGTAGATTTGGTTTAACATAGAACCTTTTAAGTTGCCTCCATCAGTCTTCTCCAGGGCAGCTGTGCAGTGCATGAATAATGTATAAAATTGACTTCCAGAGCCTGGAAAAGACAAGTGCAAGTTAGTAGATTATTATTACATTCGTATAATTGCAGTAGCATGGTAGTACTATCAGCTGTAGTAGTAGTAGAGTAGTTGGTGCAGCAGTAGTAGTAGTAGTAATAGTAGTAACAAAGTGAACTGTACTGCTCTACAAAGACAGAACGTCATAACATCACCTTTGGTCAAAAATTAGTTAATGTCCTTTTGAGACCTCCTTTATTGTGTGAACAAATATTGATTGTGTTAATGAGAAAATAAGAGTTATGACACCGTAACATCCAAAACCGTAACAAAAAAACAAAACAGAAACTTTGAAGTCATTTTTCTCAGTTTCACACTTTCACAGAATTGCAGCGGGTCAATGACGTCAACAGGCACATTTTTAAATGTAGTTTCTGTTGAACTTTTTCAAATATTTACAATGTCAGGTGCATAAATCTAAGTTTGATGTTTATATTAAGCTTTTTAAAGTGTTTTTTATGTACATGAATTGGCTACGACATTAAAAAATGTCATGTGGTGCCACTGAGAATAAACTTGTTCTTTTCTCTAAAACATGGTTGGGATGTTAATCTGAGTTCTGAGTCATATGAACATGATACTGAGATTTGAAAACATGAAAACATGAGATTTGGACAATATTGGTTTGAATATTATAATAATATCTATTTCAAGAAAGCTGAAATTTCATGTGGGACTAAAAACACTTCAGAAAATATGACAAAAAAGAAAAAAAAAGTGATTAGATTTAGACTCATTTTAAAGAAGTTTAAAAATCATCAGTTAATGGCGGACGGTCGCACCACATGGCATTTTAACACTCAGAAAAATGATTTGGTTCCATGGAGGTCAGAGGTACTACTGGTATATAATAATAATCAATGCATTTATATAGCACCTTTCAAGATACTCAAAGCACTTTACAGTTCATTCTTCTTTCACTCCACACTCAGTGGTGTGAGCTGCTATTGTAGCCACAGCTGCCCTGGGGCAGACTGACAGAAGCGAGGCTGCCAATCAGCGCCTGTGAACACCACCACTCAAGCACACACTACTTCCATACTAGGCAATGTGGGTGAGGTGCCTTGCCTAAGGACACAACAACAGTTTTGCCACTGGCGCCCCACTGTGGCACCTGGTATTCCCAGTGTCTCCCATCCAAGTACTAAGCAGGCCCGGCCCTGCTGAGCTTCTGAGATCTGACGAGCTCAGGCTTTGCCATGTCATGCCACATATAGTTTATGTTGATTTTTGCAAATCTGTATCTCAGCTCTGTTTTGGTTTCTCATCAACTCTCGTGAACATTAGCAAATGAAGTTATACCGACACTGTGCCGTTAAGCAGGGCAGGGCTTTTGAAACCTTTCATTATTAGTCTGTTTACATCCCCAAAGCTCAAAATACTCTGTTCCAACTTGTGATGTTATGAAGGGTTAGTTTTCAAGTTAACAGCTCCATTTTAATTTGAGTAACGCCAGGGCTGAAATGATCCAACTGATTTAAGTGAAGGTCCATGGAGTTTAAAAACACTGTGGAGCACTTCCTGTTTTAGCACAAGGTGGAGGAGTGTTTTCTGTAACAGATGAACACGACCTAAATATGCGGGTTTTGTGAGTTAAATGTGTGTGTGAATGAATCAAAACACAACTCCGGGTCTGTTTTTGATGGTGAAGCAACATTAAAACAGCGTAACATGGGCCCTTTTTAGTGCATATGATGTTTTTGAAATGATTACTTTTCTGGTGGGATAGTATTTGTGGTCAATTTTTATCACAGTTTTACATCAGATCAGGAGTTTATTGAAAAAAGTTCAGAAGAAAAGAACAAAAATATAGAAAGTAGCAATGAGTCTAAATAGACCTACTTGTATGATCAACAGTTTCAAATGTAGCTTTATTATCTCTAACCACTACAGTAACCATAAATAAACAAATTAACCAAAAAAAACCCCTAGTGGACAGTGCAGTGCAGTTCACGTCAAAAGTAGGAACAACTGATTTAACATAAAAAGTTGTCATTTTTATTTTCTGGTCATAACTTTTGTGCACTACTACATCCTGCAGCCTCACTGTTAGCGTCGCCACTTCCTGTTTAATTTGATCTCTATGCGTTTTTTGCAGAGTCATGCTAAAATGAATAAATATTTAAAAATCAGGCGGAGAACAGGGAGCTGTGGGTGGATTTGACTGACATGTTCAAAAGTACACAAATAAAACAAATACTTCAGCGGAGGACATTTCTGTGCTTAGAATGAGAGATGTTTATGTCTCAGTGCTAACGCTAATGCTAATTTGGAAGTATAATAAATATACAGGCTTGTAGTACATGAATCAGTTTGAATAAACCCTTTGAAAAACTGTATACAAACACATTCTAAATTCTGTAATGGAGGCAAATGTCAAGTGGAACATAATGTGATTTTAATGGGAAAACTTCAGCATATCACAAATTATGAAAAATCAAGGACAATTTGGCAAATGAAAACCTCTCAGATGATTCAGATCCAGTTTAAAAACACTTACAATTGTATCATACATTATTTGTTTATTATAAGAGTTTATGATCCACACTAAACATTTTTACAAAGGCAAAATCCACATTTTGAGGTTTTACTGGACAAATCCTCACAGAAATGTTGAGCCCACAACAGTTTTTCACTTCATCTACAGATATATTACACACTTCAACATAAATTATACTTTTTGTGACACTCAAATAGTACTTTAGGGTTAGCAAGCTGTATTTTTCCATCTTTCGTTTCTTCTAATGTCAGTTATGTTAGCATAATTTTGCTGTCACTTGCTCTATTCCAGAATTGTAAACGTTAATGACATACTTGCTCCATTCCAGAATTGTAAACGTTCTAATGACATAAGATCTGAAAGGGCCTATAGGTGGTTTTATTTTATATTTTATGAATTTCTTAAAAGTGACTGTTAGCTTTGAGACGCAGT
Source organism: Scartelaos histophorus (assembly GCA_000787155.1). Taxonomy (NCBI): domain Eukaryota; kingdom Metazoa; phylum Chordata; class Actinopteri; order Gobiiformes; family Gobiidae; genus Scartelaos; species Scartelaos histophorus. Next base: position 15,710 of record JACN01061839.1, on the reverse strand, counting down.
GAGCTAGCTAGCGCACCTAAGAGCCTGTTTAGTTTATTTACTTGTTTACATTATCGTTGCTAGGTAACAGAAGTGGAATTGTATCTTCTCTGCGTCCCATGACCAACCAGGAAATAACAGAATAAACCTCACCAGAATAAAATAAAAAAAATGCGACAAAACTGGTCATTTTTTTATAAATTATTTGAGTGAAAAAGTCGTGTAACCTGTCATATGTGAGTGTTGGACGTTAGACGCACTTATACTCACAGACATCCTAAAAACAGGCAGCAGAAAAGAACCATCTGGAAGGAGGAGAGGTGTCCAAACCACACATCAATATTAAATGAGCCGTAATGTGAACGCTGGCTCTGTTCTGCTCATAAATACAAGTGTATGTTATTAATGTAATGAAGATTCAGATGGAGCCACTGAAACAACAAAATCAGTCACGTTATGAATTCATCTTTGATTCTGTAAATAGTCCTGTGGGCCCATTCCAGAATTGTAAACGTTCTAATGACATAAGATCTGAAAGGGCCTATAGGTGGTTTTATTTTATATTTTATGAATTTCTTAAAAGTGACTGTTAGCTTTGAGACGCAGTGAGCTAGCTAGCGCACCTAAGAGCCTGTTTAGTTTATTTACTTGTTTACATTATCGTTGCTAGGTAACAGAAGTGGAATTGTATCTTCTCTGCGTCCCATGACCAACCAGGAAATAACAGAATAAACCTCACCAGAATAAAATAAAAAAAATGCGACAAAACTGGTCATTTTTTTATAAATTATTTGAGTGAAAAAGTCGTGTAACCTGTCATATGTGAGTGTTGGACGTTAGACGCACTTATACTCACAGACATCCTAAAAACAGGCAGCAGAAAAGAACCATCTGGAAGGAGGAGAGGTGTCCAAACCACACATCAATATTAAATGAGCCGTAATGTGAACGCTGGCTCTGTTCTGCTCATAAATACAAGTGTATGTTATTAATGTAATGAAGATTCAGATGGAGCCACTGAAACAACAAAATCAGTCACGTTATGAATTCATCTTTGATTCTGTAAATAGTCCTGTGGGCTGGTGGAGTCATTAACTGAAGATTTATATAAAGAAGCGGCATATTCTGTGATTTTTAAGATGGTTTCACCTAATTTTTTATGTATTTTGAGTGATCCAATATTTGAGCCAGAAGTCAGTAAATCAGCCACTATTAAATAATTCATATTACTCTATTTTCTCATTGGTTATAATGTTGTTCCATCAAAAATGTGTTTCATCCACATGTTTAACACACAAACACACCTGTATATTTAGGCTGAGTTCTTCTCTCAAACTGAAAACACTCTGTTCCACCTTGTGATGTCATGTGGTAAGACAGGAAGTGCTCCGAACACCTCCGCTGGAATCATTTGGTTAATTTCACCGCTGGAACTGCAAATCTCTGTTAAACAAATGTTAAATGAGCTGTTAGCTTAAAACTATCACTTCATGACATCACGAGGTGGAACAGGTTTACTCAGTGATGTGTGAATGAAACAAAATAGATCTTCAGGTATGTTTTTGGGGAGTTAACAACATTATAATGTGTGACAGACAGAATTTTATGATTTTCTAATTTTGACCAAATTTGAAAAATATGTTGAAAATTACAGGAAGTAAACACACTTTCTAAAACTTTTACATTCTTTACACATTTTTTTGATAATTTAAACATGATTACAACTAAATAAATATGTTTTTTAATATGTGTATTTGTTAAATAATCATTTCTGTGTACAGTTTAGGTAACAGTTATGGAATTTAAAATCAAAAAAATTGCCAAACTGGGAAAACATGTCACTGTTTTTGCACAAATCCTAAATAAAATAAACTTAAAAGTGCATTGTGTAACTTTTCTGGCAAAGAGTCTGACAAATACTTTTCTCCGTGACCTTTTTATCGTCACAGAAACCAAACCAGATCAAGTTACAGGTCAGATCTGTGGAGAGGCTGAGTCAGAATGTTGGCTTTTCTTGGTATTTTTGAGCTATAAAACCACCTTGCAGATAACAAACCATAATTAAAAGGTTACACAGTGCAGCTTTAAATGATTGTATGATGATTTGTGTTGTGTGATGAGTAAAGTGTAAAATAAATTGTGAAACTTCTTATAAACGTGTTCTTATTTCTGTCACTGTGGTTCTTTGGTGCATGTGCGGAAAAGATAAATGACATTGTAAATCTGCCATGTGAGGAGCTGTTTAAAAAAAAAATAAAAAAAAAAATCACTCTTTCAGCACATTCACTTATTCAGGAAACAGTCTGGCGCAATTACAAATTTACGAGACAGGTCCTGACGTGAGCGAGGAGGAGGTTGTGGTTTTAATAATGGGATAATAGACTATTGTTCGTACACTGGAAAGGTCTGTCCAGCCCTGTGTCCTGTAATTAAAGAATTATTTTTATGTTTATTCAGTGAAATGTCTGTAGTCATTAATCATACATTATTCAACCACTTTTTCTTTCTTTACATCTTGTGTAATTTCTAGGTCATTAATTATACCTTTTTATTGTGTTCCTGTTTAAACAGTTTGTATTTTACTGTTACAGTGCTGTTTCCTCATCGACACATGTTTAATTCACACACACCTGCATATTTTGGCTGAGAAAAACACTGCACCACCTTGTGATGTCATGTTGTAATACAGGAAGTGCACCGCTGTGTTTATAAATTAGCTTCACTAGAATTATTTGGATCAGTTCAGCCCTAGAATTGTTCATCTTTACTGAACGAAAGGTAATAATTTAGCTGCTAACTTGAAAACAACCACTTTATGACATCACAAGGTGGCGTTTGGAGCTTTGGAGATGTGGACTGTGTTATAAATAGTATTACAATGATATATTATGAAGAGAAATATTAGCCAATCAAATGAGCCTTGATTTTGGATAAAGCAACCAATAGTACTCTAAGGTAGACTATGAGGTATTGCAATATAATACTACTTTAACTAATCTTAAATTTGCACTGTGTAACTTTTCGGGAGGTCCTTCACCTGCTTGTTTCTATGGCTATACCATTGCTCTGCCGGGAATGTTCCACAATATGACATTAAGATTCAAAATTTAAAAAGTTTACTGTAAAATTTGTCATATTCACATATATTAAAAAAAGTTTCTCACTCTTAATCAAAGCTAAATAAAGTAACAATAAAATTAGAGAAAAGTTCAAAGTTCTTCTTAGGGAGAGGGAGAGAGTAGCCTCCTAAAACAGCCTGGTGGATGAAGCTGTTTGTGAGTCTTATGGTCTGGTTTGGTCTCCGTGACGATAGAAAGGTTTAATATCACACTATGAAACATCCCGGACAAAGACATGACATCTCCAGACTTAATTCATAATGAACAAACAGCTTATTAAAATGATTCAGGTTTAATAACTGCTTAATTAATACCCAATGAGTGTTGTCACGATACTAAAAAGATAATTTCCGTCCTGTCAGTGTGACTCTTTGGTATTGATACCCACTCAAATTTGATACTAGTTACAAGTTTAAGTATCGTTTAGTGTCTGATTTTCGATACTTTTGTCTAACCCTATCTTTTAACCCCTTAATTAAGTAGTAACATTCATTAAGCTGCAGTCATTATAATGTAACATTTTGACACATTCTAGTAATTCTGGGTCTGACAGGGGTACTGGCCAATCAAATACATGCTAACAATAGGGCAAAAAGTGTAATATTGAAAATATCGAAATATGAATATATCGTATCTTTAATATGATGAAACAGTATCGATATTGTGGGCAACTGTATTTCGGATTAACTTTGCACAGGTAGTGGTTTATTATTGCACTGAATTTTATCTAAACAAAAGTGCACTTATGTATCAGTATTTAAATAAAGTTTTTATATTTCATGCATTAGTTGGGTATAGTCAGATATGTTTTGTACTTCCTTTTCATATAACTACAATTGCCAAAGTACTTAGTAAATTCTGTATATTGAAGTAATTGCTTAGTTAGTTTAAAAGTTTATCATGTACTATTATTCAATGCTGCTCTACTTTGTTTGATAACAAATGGCTAAAAGTACTTCAACTGCTGTGAGTGGAAGCCAGTTAATGTACTTCAATAGTCAGCTCGTCTTGTACCGCAAAAAACAGATAAAATCAGATAAAACCAGACCAGACAATGATACTCAGTCCTACTTACATTACACATGTACTAGTATTTATGCCTCTGCTCCCATCGGCCCCAAAATCTTATCTCCAAAAACTAGATGTTCCACGTGTAGGTCTGAAGCTTGTTAACATTCTTCCAAACGCAGAACACAGACTCCACCAATCAAACACATCTGGCTCTGGTTTGCCGCTGCCTCTGTGCTCATGAGCAGCACACCTCCAGACCCAGGCGGGAGATCCGGGTCCGGTTTCAGAGCACCGAGGATCAGACAGTCCGGGTATGACGTCGTGGTCTAATCTAAGCAGCGCAGACACATTACCAGAGCAGAGGGAACACAGATGTTTTGTAGGACTGCAGAAGTTGGGGGAAGTACTGTAAGTGGATTTTTCTAACAAGTTTTGGAATTTAGATGAGTAATGTCGTTCATTTTCTGTTTACTTTAAAGTATTAAATCAAATTAACTTAAAGGTGGACTGTGTAAGTTTTCTGCTGGAGGATCTGCCACCTGCTGGTCCCCCTGGAGAAGTTATAGTTTTGTCTGGAATGTCCTAGTGTTGTAAATTCCCTAGTATAACCGTTAGTTCAGTGACCTTTTAATATGTTCAGGCATTCTAAAGCGGGGAGTATAAGTGCGAAATACAATGTGCGATACTCAGCTCCAGCTCAAACTGTACGACCAAATCACACAGTTTATAAGTTCACAGCTCATGAGTCATGTTCTCACACTATACGTACGACTTCAAAAGTGAAACCCTCACTGGAGGCGACTGGATTTAAACAGGTTTGATGTGCTTGGGACCTACGACTGCAGATCAGGAGGTATCGTCGTGAGGTATCGGTTCTTGTTACCCCAAAAATCAGCCCAAAAAGGACCAAAAATCACACCGTGCACGCTCAGGGGTCCTTTGAGCACAGAGTAGTTACCAGCGCTGTGTCTGAATGTCCACACTATTCCCTACTTAGGGCACTATTTGGGGGTCACAGCATTTTTAGGGGGGTCTGTATGTCCATGTATGTCTGTATGTGGGTGAAAGAGAAGTGTTTTAAATTTTTCCCATAATGCACCTTGAAAAGTAGTGGGCATTGATGGCATAGAGCTATAATAATATCTGGAAGATGAACCCAAGATGGCGTCATATTGTTTTCAGTGGACTGTGCTCACTGGTGCAAAAAACATATTTACTTCTTATTTACTTTTTGATCTTCGGCCCAATGCTGCTCAACGTGAGGTCAGAAAAGCCCATTCATGCCCCTTGTAACGCTTAGAAAGAAGTGTGTAAAATCCCTCAGTCATCCAGGTAGAATCCATGACAAATAAAATATTTCCTCTTACAAAGATCACTTTTAGGCACTATGACGATTTTAAGTTTATATTATAAAAAAAACAGAAGAATCCCTACAAAATCCGACCTTTATGAAAGCTGTGGATGCCCTGCATGGGCACACGGGCAGTTTGATTTCACCAAAAATGCCTAGTGTTTTATGGGAGAATTCTTTCTGGGTCGGAGCTGCAGTGTCTGGAGGAGCCACTGATCAATCTGCAGTCACAGCTAGAGAAGAGGGGGCTTGTCTTGTCCAGTGCTTATTCTAGATCCCTGATTGATGGTCACGAGATGGTCAAAATAGACCACAATGCACTGGGAGAGTCGGGAAAACATTGGCATACAGCAGGGGTGTCCAAACTACAGCCTGCGGGCCGCAGTTGGTCCATTTTTAATTGGCCCGCAAGAAATGTCATAAATAGAATAAAATATGGCCCACACTTTAGCTTTTGCATGAGGGTAGTGCACAGTTTTAACACCAGGGGATCTACTCTTGAAGGCAGTTGTTCCACCAAAAAGGACAATCACAGAAAAAAATGTACCCCAAGTTACTAAACATGGCAGAACTAAAGAGGCGAAAGGAAGAAAGTGAGTGCAGAAAATTTCACACATGGTGGAAGAGTGAGTATTTTTTCAAATAATTCAAGGGAAAGTGTGTCTGTTTGATCTGCACTGAAACTGTGGCAGTTATGAAAGAGTAAAATGCACGACGTCATTATGAAACCAAACATCAGGCCAATGCATCCTACACTGGTGCTGAGCGAGAGCAGAAAGTAAAACAAATGGTAGCTATACTGCAGGGTCAGCAACAGGCTTTTTTGTGCTCAGAAAGGAAAAGGGGCTACAACTGGCAGCTATGAGGTTGCCCAACTCACTGTAAGACATGGCCAGCCTTTTTCAGATGAGAACTCATAAAACAATGCCTCTGATAAAGCTTGTGCTTTTGATATTTACTCCATTGCATGTGATGAGAGCACTGATGCCACAGACACTTCCCCACACTGTCCGAGATCAGAACTGCTTATCCACAGGCCAACCTTTGTACTAAAAAATGGAAATATGTGTCTGTGATTACATGCCTCCAAACAGAATTCAGACAGCGCTTCCAGGACATTTCTGTCATTGAAAAAGAAAACAAGCTATTCCCCACTCCTTTCTTGTTGGATGCTGAAGAAGTGGAAGAGAATCTGCAATTAGAACTCATCGAAATCCAGTGTGATGATTCTCTGAAGAGTCAACATCAGCAGCTTTCCCTCACTGAGTTCTACCGGAGCTTGGAAAAGGAAAAGTTTCCTCTGATGCGACGCCACGCGAAAAGAATGATCAGTCTGTTTGGCTCGACATACATATGTGAGCAAACATTAGCTCTGTTAACACTGAACAAAAGCAGATGAGAACCAAAATGACCGACTGCCATCTCCGTGATGTCCTTCACATCAGCCGCCCTTCAGTCCAAAGCGCAGCATCACTGCTCCCACTGAGTGCAATGCTGTTTGCACTTTAGGTGAGTAAAAATATATTCCACAGTGGCCGTGTTTTAATAAGCAGGTACACATGCCACAAATATCAAAAATGTGCATCCATTCTGTCACTACCCTGTTTTTGCTCGTCACTTTCTTACTCACCAGAATCATTTACTATAATGATATGCACTCCTGTTATTAAGTCCAGTTCAGTCTGTTAATGTTGATAACTGTTTCAAACTAACGTTAATAGGTGTGTTGCTAACTTAAATAACAAGCTTGAATTGTACATGTCCCATTTTTTTGCTCTTTGTTTTGCTTTTTGTTTTTTCTCTGTACTGTAAATCTTCTGTCTAAGAAGAAAACTGAGTTTGTTGTTCTGAGAATGAGCTACCAAAGCTTTATCTGAATAAATCAATAAAGATCCATGCATGGTAAGGTGTGATGATGCATCCAGTCACCTCTGGTGAGGGTTTAACTGTTGAAGCCGTTGGTATAGTGTGAGAACATGACTCATGAGCTGTGGACTTTTAAACCCTGCAATTTTTTAGTACAGTTTGAGCTGGGGCTGAGTATCACATATTGTATTTGTCTTTAATTATATTCAACAATGTAACATATTTGAGCACTTTTAATTGATTGATCAAACTTTAATACACTAAAGTTAAGGCCATATACCTCATTTCTAGTAAGTGGTCTAGCCCCTCCTATATTTTAATATATGGGGCCCTCAGTGAAAAAAGTTTGGACCCCCTGGCAGCAGGTGCTTATGTGGACACAACCCTACTGAATGAAGCAGATAAATAAATTAATAAAACATGTTAAAAGAGAGATCATTTCCACATCTCAGACAACAACTCAATTACAGAAATTCTATTATTAAAACTTGCTAGTTTAGATCTCTACAAATGTGTTCTGAAATGCATTTGATTTTTGTATTAGATGATCAAATTACATTTCAGTCTTCAGTCAATGTTCCTGGAGTTACAATGTTCATACAGCAAAGTATTTCTTTTTAAACACAAACCATACATCAAATCGCAATAAAAGTCACAATTTATTAATATTATTGTGAATTATGTCATTTTAAAACGAATTAGCTCTTGTTTATAAGTATGAGCAGGACCATTGACAGAAATTTGGGGGCCTCCCTCTCATATAAATGAATAGGCAGAACTTTCAATGTTGGGCCCCAAAAACCCTGAGGCCCCGGACAACAGACCCCTTTGTCCCCCCCGTCTACTACCCTGATATGACATTATATTCTCGAATCATAAACTAACAAAAACTACTCGAAAAACCATGACAAAACTCTTAAAAAACCTAAAATATGCAACCTCATTCACTTTTTTTGTTAGCTTTTTTTAGCTGTTTCCACGTTTTAGAGTCATCCACGCACGTTTGAGTAATACTGCAATCCCCCCGGACCCTATTGAAACCCTTTTTTAGCTTTAAAATTGCCTACATCACCCCTGCTCCCACCACAATTCTCTTTAAACACAAAAGCACGACACAAAACTCTGCAGAACAACTTCCCAAATCCGCTGCGACGTGCTGTAGTTTCATTCATAAGATGCAGGCCGATTGTGTTGTGATAGCGCTCTGAAGGGGGAGTGACTCAGCAGGCTTACAAAAACCAAAACAATGTAAGTTAAAATGCTGACCTAAATAGGTGAGGAGTTAACGCCGCAGAAGAAGAAGCCGAATATCCCCTCTTTAAATGATCAGTAAACTGTGTAACGGAGCTTTTTTTTTTTTTTTTTCTGTCTAATTTCTGCACTCATGACTTCTTCGCCTGTTCCAAAATGACATAGCAGTTTGAGATGGAGGTTCTTAGAAATCCTCCCATTTTGGTTTTGACTGTAAACAGGTGCAGACGTCATTGTGGTCCAGGCTGATCTGAAATGCCTCGCGTGGAGATGGTAAGTGCACTCATATGGAGACCGCACAGTGATATAGAAACAAGATGCAGCAGGTGAGGGATGTTCTAGGCTTTGAGGCATATTGGTGGTTTTCAAGCTTCTGGTGATGATGTCAAACTCCCAGATGGTGCAAAAGGCAGTATTTTCTATTTGCTACGTGATGCTTTGTCATGAAATATCCAAAAGACGTTGCAACTGTTTGAATCTGCATTTTAATAATACGTTTTACCCGCACCTTTCTGCATTAAACATCATGTATTACGCACAAATGACTCTAGTTTTTATTTTATTTTATTATTTCACACATAGAACAGTGAATAGAAACTTAAGACGGTGAAACATTTGCAGATTAAAGGTATAAAAGTGTTAAAAGCATCTGCAATAATGATGAGTTTTCAAAAGTCGAAAGAGAAAAACTAACTAAGTTTTAAAGTCTGCTGAAGTTTATGAGCTTTTCGAATACAGTTTTCTCATCCAAAACTTACATGGAGTTGTGTTTTGTTACATTCACACATATTTGAATATCTTTTAGTGTTAAATGTGTCCGAATTAAACAAAACGCAACTCGTACGTTATAACATAGATCAGAAAATGGCCTAAAATTTACTTTTTAAATATTATTGGGGTATAAAATGTGAAATGAACTGAACTGGAGCAATTTAAATAACAAATAATAAGATAATTCAGACAGATTATTTTAATGTAGTTTACATTTATAGTAGCTTAGCGTTGTTCTAGAAAAGAAAAAGCCTCAAAATAGATAAATTCACATTTAAATTCTGACACTTTTTCAGGAAATTGTATTTTTCATGCTTCTTGAGTACTTCTTGAGAAGTACTTTTCAAAATACTTCTTAACTCTTGTAGGGTTTGAGTAATTTCTTGGACCACTACTTTGTACTTCTAGTAATTATATTTCAAATGTGCTATGTGCTATTCTTAAGTACTTACTTGACTAAAATGTATCCCTTTTCTTATCTTTGTACACACTTGACTGTCATTGCATTTTCATTCATGTTGATATGACTGACCCTGCCCAGTTTAGCGAAAACACTGTCGACAATCAGGAAACACGGTTGGCATTTTCTGGGTGACGAAAATAACACTCTGAGTAGGCGAATGGTAACGGATCATTGCTACGTATGGTTAAAAGCTCATAAAAGTCCATTTCACGTAAACTTTCCTTTTTAAACTGCAACATTGCACCACACAAATACAGTACGTCCCCACATGTTCTACAAGAATTGACTGCCAGTTCTGAGAAGTTTGGGGCAAAGTTTGGGGCGTATAGAGGAGTTAAACATCTTATATTACACCAAATTGACTTTTATGAGCTTTAAGTCATGTTATGATGTTGGTTCTCCTCAAAAACAGACTTGGAGTTGTGTTTTGTTTCATTCACACATGCTTGACAAACAATTTATTCTTAATCTGTACATCTCTGAAGCTCAAAACGATCTATTCCACCTTGAGAAGCGGTAGTTACCCGTATTACTACACAAAGTGCTGCTGCCTGTGCGGTTAGCGATGTTATCAGCTAAAACAATAAAACATGGTGTGATAAAATAAGTTATGATGCTAAACTAACATTCATGAGTGGAATACATGTGTAAATGATGAGAAGAAATGGCCCAAACTTCAGAAGCTGGACATCCACTCAGACCTGATCGATACACCTATCCCCGCCCCCAAGAGAGCCTGAAATCTGCTGAAATTCTACAAGATTCTGCAAGCTCTTTTAGCAGGAGACATGTACCCAGACAGGATGGCAGCTTTTACTGCAGGACATATGATATTTTGAATTTATTACCGATGTTTCTATTGCTGAAAAATACAATAATTCCTTTGAATAGCAGCAACTCTCCACAGATCTGAATTGTAGCGTATCTACTGTATACTCTGGAACATTCTAGATGAAGCAATAATATTTCCATAAGAGACAAGCAGTTGGCGTACTCTCCACTAGAAATGTTACAGTACGCTTCTAAAATGCTTTTAAAGGGATAGTTTGGGTTTTTTGGCATAAATCTGTATTTCATCCCCTTCAGCAGTGTGGTGCATAAACACTGACTTACCCCCGACATCGTCCCATGAGCCGAGTTCTCACCCGGTTTTGGTGCTGACGAAAGTAGTCCGGTAAGTTGGCTGGTGCCGCAAAAATAAAGCGTTTTTCTTCTCAGATGTGTTCAGATTTGCATTACAATTACATTACTGTTGTTGATGAAAAAAATCAGACCTCATAATCACTTTGTGCTATTTTCTCTCCGTTCGTATCACTGCGCTGCCGCCAGGTGAGATCCGGTCCTGTTTGAATGTGTTAACGGCGCAGAAAGTTAACGGCAACATGTCCGACTATGACACTAATAACTTACACAAACTTATGTATTTATCGCTCTCTCATGTTAGCACTCACGTTAACTCTGCCAAAAAACTAAAAAAGTGTTGGATTCGTGTGCGGCAGCAGAAGTGCAGTGATACGAACGGAGAAGAAATAGCTCCAAGCGATTCTGAGGTCTGACCTTTTCGGTTTTGTGATGGAAATGTATCACTCTTGAACACATATTGTTTTGAGAAGAAAAACGCTTTATTTTCGCGATCTCAGACAACTTGCCGGAACTACTTTCACCAGCACCAAAACCGGGCAAGAACTCGACTCACGGGACGATGTCGGGGGTAAGTCAGTGTTTATGTACCACACTGCTGATGGGGCCATACAGATTCATGCCAAAAAACCCAAACTATCCCTTTAAGATAGTAAAGATCAGATATACTTTTGATATTTCATTCTAACAGTGATGGGTTCAAAATTGCTCCATCTGCTTTAGTAAAAACTTAAGCATTAAATGGACGTTTTTATATGAACTTTTGAAAGTATCTGCGGTTTCTTCTATCCCTCCTGCAGACATGCGATCCACTTCTACACATATGAAATTCTGAAATATCTAAAAACAACTGCGAACTGACCAGAGGCGAATCACATGGCGCATACATTTAAACCCTTAGCACTTATGGAAGGCCGAGTCCAGGGAGTTGTGGTATGTTTTATGTATAACTCTGGTTATGACACTGCAGGGAGCACACGCACAGACTGTTTGGACTGAAGCAGGTCTCCAACGGTTCAGTTTCATAATGTTTCCACCATTCAGAAGTGTGTTAGGATAGAAAGCAATCCCCTACTTATGAACCTGCATTTGGAAAAACAGACAGAACTTAATCTCGTGGTTAGTGGGGCTAAAACGGGCAGAGATATAAATAAAGTTGATATATAGATATAAGCTGACAGGGAGGTGGAATTAAGAATTATGTCATTCCAGAGTTAAAAAATGATTAAAATAAGATATGTTTGGTCAGAGTGAAATTGTGATGTGTTTTTACAGGTGATGAAAACTGAAATATGGTGAAAAAATGCATTGATACTTTTCTTCAAGAGCCAAAACCAGTAAAATCTGTGAAAGAAACACTTAAAACACCTATAATGGACTCTCAAACCACTTATGTTGATGTTATTGGAGATCTAACCGACAAAGAAAATGAGAAACTGTCCAAGAAGGTGCAGGAGATGTCCTCTAAACTCTCTTGAAGTTTGGTTTCGAAAGTGAAAGAGTAACAGCCTCCAGCTATACACTTGGAAAAAATAAATAAATAAATAAATTTAAAAAAAAATGGTTTTATATGTGCGCATTTGCCTTTATTTAGTCCTTATTTGGGTTTTATTGCTTTTTTGTTGTTTTTTCACATTGTTGTGTCACTTTATCATTTTTATTGACTTGTTTGGGGAGTGAATGTACAAAAAAATTATATAATATATGATAAAAGAAATAAAAAAAATGTAAATGACAATGTGAATGTTTGTATTTTCCTTTCTAAACTATGACTTATTGCCTGTTGGAATCAAATATAATGCTTACTTAAGGGCTTAAATAATAAAAAATAAAAATCAAATCAAATACAATATAAAGTTCTCATATAAAAAATAAATTAAAGTTTTGTTTGTTTGTTTGTTTTTTAAGTATCTCTAAAAATGGCAGATTTTATTCAGATTTTCCTTTTTGCATCCTCCATTAACCCAGTTTGGTCTACGTATTTTTGTTTTAATTTTGCTTGTATCAAAAAAATTAAAAAAATTGCAATGATAATGTTCTGAATACAACATAGTTCAGTTTCTATTCCGTTTTTATTGGTTATTTATTAGTTTCTGTTTAAAATATCCTTTCTTAAGTTGATTATGTGTAATATTTTTTTCTGAGACACAGAATTTTGAATTTTCATCATCTGTGAGCCAAAATGTCAAGAAATAAAGGCTTGAAAACTTCGCTCTATGTGTCACGAGTTTATATAATATGAGTCTGACTTTTTGAAATGACTGACAAAACTTTTTCAAGATATTATTATTTTTTTCTAGTATATCCATGGCGAAATGTTCAGCAGTTTCCATGGTGACGCAATGTGCACATTAGCAAACATTTGGAATAACAGACAGAACGATAAGCTTGTGGTTAGTGAAGCTAAAATGGGCTGAAATACAAAGTGAAAGTTGACAGGGGAGTTGGGAATTGATGAAATAAGGCAACATTCCAAGGAATTTCTGAGTGGAAAATGATGGTTGGCAGGATTTTATAGCAGGTGATGAAAATTCAAAGATGGTGAAGGGCACAGAGTTCTTGATTTCTTCCTTGTGTTAGTGATTTAAAGGACACATCTTATGCAAAATGTACTTTATGTTCCGGGAGTTGTATTTTGTTTCACTCATGCTTGTTTCATTAATCTACTACAGTCGTCCTTTACTATAATGCGGTTCACCTTTCACGGCCTCGCTGTTTCGGGAATTTTTTGTACAGGACTCGGCACAGAACAGAATGCATTTGGCCAAATTTGCATAAATGTTGGATTAGTAGAAGCAGGACTCTGAAGAGCTTTATGTTTGTAAGTTTCTCCTCGACAAAACCCACAATGTCGATGAAACGTTCTGCACCGACAAAGACTCCTGCAGTCGTCACACAAAAAGTTGGACTTCTGGACGTGTTGAAGGAAGGTTGAAGTTATACAGCTGTAGGCGCCATTACGGAATAAATTAATCTTCAGTTCGTTACATAAAGAACGTGGAAAATAACATAAGGATGACGGCGGCAACAAGTTTTTACTTATTTTTAAAAATCTGCAGAGGTTTGAACTTTGAGAGTGTTTAAACAAAAGAGAAATGAGAAAAGGTTAAGTGTATAAAGTGTCTGATGAGGAGTTTTATAGCTTTAAAACGTATATAGTAATTGTAACAAAATAAAGCAAACTACTTTGCGGATTTCATCTATTGCGGGTTTTTAGAATGTAACCCCTGCAATAAACGTCTTCTTATTTGCACACTCGAAAATGCTCAGTTTGTCTGTGTGAATGAAACAAAAAAAAAACTCCAGGTATCAAAAATAATAATGCCTTACACGTGTAATGATTTTACAGGCTCAGCTGCTCCTTTCAAAGTGGAGCCAAGTGTGAAGCGGCTGGAAAGGATCAGAGACCTGGTTTAATCCGGATGTAGACTTAAGGCCGCCACACACTACAGGATTTTTCGGTCTTAGACAATTTTTAAACATGCGACAAAAAGTGCACACCACAAACATGAGGAGAATCATATGAGACCACTTTGCACGAGGTGGAGAGTCCCTGCCTCAAGTGGAGGAGTTCAGTCGAAAGCCAAAGCTCTGGATTTACCGGTCAATCTACATTCCTACGCTCACCTGTGGTCGTGAGCTTTTGGGTAATTACCAAAAGGACAAGATTGCGGATACAAAGTGCTACACTGTAATGATTCTTCATTCGCTCCTTACTGGGTAGTGGAAAGCTACTGATGTTTCTAAAGGATGCCAGTCTGTGCCTTTGCTGTATGTTTGTGATGAGCAAGCAACAGTATAACAGATAGAGTCAGATGGGCCCTTTAAAGGTGTCCAAAGTGGGGCTTAAAGCTACTGTGATGGCTTAGAGTGGTACTGTACGACCTGATACCATGCTCTGTTTATATTTGACTATTTGCACTTTGTGATTTCATGTTAAGAGGTTAAAAACAGTCAAAAGTTTGCTAAAATGTTGATTGTATTTTTAAGTAGCATTCCTGTAATTTTGTATCTGTGATCGACTGTTAAGCCTGGGATCCTTGTTTGGAGAGCGGTAAATGCCTTTACCCACCACTAGGGGAGTTTGCGCTCTTTCTCCCCAGCGCATTAAACTTCTGCATGAGAGAAGCAGCACGCAAATGACTCCTGTGTTTCTTTTTCTTTGTTTTAAGGTGAGACTTTTATCTCAAAAATTCAAAAACATTTATCTGCAGGGTTAGGGTTAGAACCGCGAGGATGGTTTAGGATGGTTCTGGTTTGATTAAGGATGGTTAAGGATGTTAAAGTGAAGATAAAGAAACATTTTATTGATTTGTTC
This sequence comes from Scartelaos histophorus, assembly GCA_000787155.1. Lineage (NCBI taxonomy): Eukaryota > Metazoa > Chordata > Actinopteri > Gobiiformes > Gobiidae > Scartelaos > Scartelaos histophorus. The sequence continues at coordinate 441 of JACN01061839.1, read as the reverse complement.
AAATAGAAGACCTACTGTGGACTTGTAAGTTAATGAGCCTCGTGTAAAATACTGTTTCATTTATGTGTAACCGGGTGAAGATGTACATTTCCTACCGTGATGTGTCCGTGAATGCATCCTCCTATGCACGGCCGTGGGAGGCTCAGAGCGTCACTGATTGCAGAATAGAAATAGGTTTACATGCTGTAGGAGAGTAATCGGGCTTTCTGCTTGTGTTGTACTTGGCGAATGTAAGAAGTGGAGCTGTTTTATTGAGAATATCTGTCCTAATGTGTTTGTGGTGCTGTGTGGAGCTGGTGACGGCGCTACAAGCTCCATTTAGGTTGCCTCCCCTTCTAAATGACCGGTAAATGCTCTTTGTCTGTTCTTTGCTATTCACATGTTGTCCCTTGTCCCACTCCCCTTCTTGGAAAATGTAACTGTTTCAGATACTGCTGTTCC
>KN493666.1:0-11330 GCA_000787155.1 Scartelaos histophorus | reverse complement strand
AGAGTGAAGGAGAGAGATAGAAAGAGAGCGAAGGAGAGAGAAAAAGGGGAATGCAAAGGAGGTAGTAGAGGGAAGAGAGATAAGATAGGGAGAAAGAAAGGGGAGAGTAAGTGGGAAAGAAGGAAGGAAGAGAGAGAGATAGAGGTGGAGGAAGAGAGACGAGAGAGAGAGAGAGTGGAGACTGAAGAGGGGAGGGAGGAAAAAGAGATAAGAGAGAGAGATGGAGAAAGAAAGGGGAGCGCGAGTGGGAAAGAAGGAAAGGAAAGAGGTAGAGAGAGAGAGTGGAGACTGAAGAGGGGAGGGAGGAAAAAGAGATAAGAGAGAGAGATGGAGAAAGAAAGGGGAGCGCGAGTGGGAAAGAAGGAAAGGAAAGAGGTAGAGAGAGAGAGTGGAGACTGCAGAGAGGAGGGAGGGAAGAGGAGGATGAGAGATGTGAGAAAGAAAGAGCGAGAGGTCAGGACTGGTCTTTACTCGGCTCTTTACAGAGTTCAGGAGCTGACCTGGAACAGATGCTCACTGCAAGGCGCATCTAAAATCATGACATTTTCTCAAAAATCAACAGGGGCCTTATAATCCAGTGGCCTTATGTATGACCTTTGGTTGTGTTTAACCTCCAACCGATTTGATGTTGTCCACATTAGTCTAATAACGTATTAGTGGGCGAGTCAGGAGGAGTAATATGTTGGCCACATATAGGGCGACTGTGCAACATACCGGTAGTTCTGCCGTGTGCTGTACAAGGACCCAAAATGCACCTGAGAGTTATATTCAGAATTAAATGTGTGGTTTATTAATTTTTTCTGGGATCGTGTAAACGTTTATTCTGCTTAAATATAATTCCGGTCATTCAAGATGGCGGCCCAGAGCAATCTCAATCCACAACTAATTTTTAGGATTAGGATTAGGTTTAGGTTTAGTATGTTGGAAGAACTACAAATCATGAAAAGAGTGGATGACGGAAAACATAAAAAGACAAACTTTTTCAGAGAGTTTTGTAAACCCTTTCCGAGCTCCACATGTTAATCGGATTTAAATAAAGCCAATTTTTCCATGTAAACTTTCATTTGGGATCATTATTTCCACGTAATTTCGAAGGAGAATAATGTAATTTGGGATTAAAAACATAATTTAAACGTGGCCATTGAAAAGTAATCTGAATACCAATGTTTTACACTTTACAAGATCATCAAAATCTCTCAGAACTACACTGCTGGTCACCACATTCATGGGCAAGATGGGTGAAGTGTCTTGCCTAATGAAACAACAACATAACTTCAGAACAGGTATCGATCCTCAAACTGCAGGGTTAATTTGCAAGTGCTCTAATCTCTGAGCCATTTGGTTTTAGTCAGATGTCATCATGGTTTTTTGTTTTTTTTTCATATTTCAAACTAAGCTAAAATGTGACTTGCACTTTCCAAATAGTCAAAAGTTCAAGTCTGGTCCACTTTGCCGTCACACACAAAACCTCAAATCTCATGATCCTGTATCCATGTTTAATTAGCGGCGAAACAACTCTGGAACAAGGTTATTGATGTAATTCTTGACAAAGTGCACGTTTTCTGGCAGATTTTTTTTCGCTCTCTTGTGGAATGTTTGTCAAGTTGTCTTTGATTTAAACATGGGTAATTACACTGCTTCCCTGATGAGCATATGGGACATTACAGCCAAGGAAATACAAATCTGCTGACTGGGGTTTCATACTTGGACTTGTGTCTTGCTTTATTCACGCTTGTTCAGTGTTGAAGTTTGATTTTTGTTTAGTAAGTTTGCTCCTTTTATTAAAATAAAAAAATAAAATAAATAAATAAAAAAACACACAATTTTGAATACAATTTTGAATTTCCCAGTTTTGTTACGTCACCACTAAAAGTCCAATGGTTTCCTGTATGTTATAAAGTCCATACATTATAATCTGAGAATTCCTACCATCAAATCACGTTCATTGCAACTGTTTGTTTCTTTTAGCATGTCGGAAAAGTTGCTAACCGTAACTGTGATTTGTTTATTCATTAGTAATTCCCTTAACTGTTAGTAGATGGTGAATAAATCTGCAGACTGGGATTTCTTACCTGGACTTGTATCTTGCTTTATTCAGGCTTGTTCAGTGTTGAAGTTTGATTTTTGTTTAGTAAGTTTGCTCCTTCCATTAAAGAATAATAACATAAAAAATTTAATAACACGCAATTTTGAATACAATTTTGAATTTACTAGTTTTGTTACATCACCAGTAAAAGTCCAATGGTCTCCTGTGCTGTTATAAAGTCCATACATCATAATCTGATACATTATAATCTTGGTTTTTGTCTAGTAAGTCTGCTCCTTCCAATAAAAAAGAAAAAACATAATAATAATAATCAAGTTAAATTAAAGTATTTTAAAACACACATGCAATTTTGAATACAATTTTGAATTTGCCAGTTTTGTTACGTCACCAGTAAAAGTCCAATGGTCTCCTGTGCTGTTTGAAAGTCCATACATCGATCCTGCCATCAAATCACGTTCATTGCAACTCTTTTTTTTCTTTTAGCATGTCGGAAAAGTTGCTAACCATAACTGTAATTTGTTTTTTCATTAGTAATTCCCTTAATAACACGCAATTTTGAATACAATTTTAAATTTCCCAATTTTGTTACGTCATCCAGTAAAAGTCCAATGGTTCCTGTGCTGTTATAAAGTCCATACATCATAATCTGATACATTATAATCTTGGTTTTTGTCTAGTAAGTTTGCTCCTTCCAATAAAAAAGAAAAAACATAATAATAATAATCAAGTTAAATTAAAGTATTTTAAAACACACATGCAATTTTGAATACAATTTTGAATTTGCCAGTTTTGTTACGTCACCAGTAAAAGTCCAATAGTCTCCTGTGCTGTTTGAAAGTCCATACATCGATCCTGCCATCAAATCACGTTCATTGCAACTCTTTTTTTTTTTTTAGCATGTCGGAAAAGTTGCTAACCATAACTGTAATTTGTTTTTTCATTAGTAATTCCCTTAACTGTTAGTAGATGGTGAACAAATTTGCCGTTTAATACTTGGACTTGTATCTTGCTTTATTCACGCTCGTTTAATGTTGATGTTTGATTTTTATTTAGTAAGTTTACTCCTTCCATTAAAAAAAAATAAATTAAAAAATTAAACAACACACAATTTTGAATACAATTTTGAATTTCTCAGTTTTGTTACGTCACCAGTAAAAGTCCAATGGTCTCCTGTGCTGTTTGAAAGTCCATACATAGTCGATAGTCGATCCTGACTTCAAATCATGTTCATTGCAACTGTATTGTTTCTTTTAGCATGTCGGAAAAGTTGCTAACCGTAGTTGTAATTTGTTTATTCATTAGCACTTCCCCTATCTGCCTGTAGATGGTGCCCTAACCCCAACTCCCAGTATTAGAGCACACCTAAAAACATGGTGTCTGCTGTATAACTTTTCTGGTGGACTTTTAACCTGTCTATTGCTTTGTCAGAAATGTTTCACAGTGTGACTTTAAACCATTCTACCATCGTGGAGACCGAACCGGGCCGAGTTACTGGTCAGATCTGTTGAGAGGCAATCCCGCTTACAGTCAGAATGCCTGTTTTTTCTTGGTGTTTTTGAGCAATAAAAGCACCTATAATTTAATAAATGAATTGTGGAGCTGGTTAATACAAAATTGTGGCAGAGCAATGACATATCCAGATCCCCGACCAAAAAGTTCCCTAGTGCACAAATAAAATATGAGACGCCAGACGTAAAGTGCGCAGTTTTTTGGCATATTTCTTTTCTCTTGTGAAGTTTGTGAAGTCATTTTCTCAATGATCTTCGGCGCGAACAGCAACAAACAACACAGCGGCGAATAATTGATGGGATGTCCTTGTCACTTTGATTTAAACATGGGTAATTACACTGCTTCCCTGATGAGCATATGGGACATTACAGCCAAGGAGATGCTTCTTCTGAGCTGACGAGGGTTTCATACCTGGAGTTGTAGTTTTCTTTATTCACAGTTTAATGTTTAATGTTGAAGTTTGAGTTTTCTTTAGTAAGTCTGCTTCTTTTATGAAAACATTTTGAATTTTCCAGTTTTGTGACATCACAGGTAAAAGTCCAGCAGTCTTTTGAGCTGATTTAATGCCCATATATCATTCGTTTTAACTGAATTTTTCTATTAGTGTGTTGGAAAAAGTTGTAAAAAAGTAATAAAACACACCTATAAAAACTACATCATTTTAAATCGCTTATGTTAAGTCATTTTCTGATTTGTTTCCTCATCACAAACATAGCCGGAGTTGTGTTTTGTTTCATTCACACATTTAACACACCAACTTTGCATATTTAAAACAGAAAACGCTCCACCTTGTGATGTCATATGGTCATCCAGGAAGTGCTCCACTGTGTTTTAAATCTCCATTCACCTTCACTAGATTCATTTGCGTCATTTCAGCCCTCGATTTGCCAATCTTTACTAAACAAATGTTAAAAATAGCTGGTAAAAACTGCCACTTCATGACATCACAAGGTGTTTCTTTAGTAAGTCTGCTTCTTTTATGAAAACATTTTGAATTTTCCAGTTTTGTGACATCACAGGTAAAAGTCCAGCAGTCTTTTGAGCTGATTTAATGCCCATATATCATTCGTTTTAACTGAATTTTTCTATTAGTGTGTTGGAAAAAGTTGTAAAAAAGTAATAAAACACACCTATAAAAACTACATCATTTTAAATCGCTTATGTTAAGTCATTTTCTGATTTGTTTCCTCATCACAAACATAGCCGGAGTTGTGTTTTGTTTCATTCACACATTTAACACACCAACTTTGCATATTTAAAACAGAAAACGCTCCACCTTGTGATGTCATATGGTCATCCAGGAAGTGCTCCACTGTGTTTTAAATCTCCATTCACCTTCACTAGATTCATTTGCGTCATTTCAGCCCACGATTTGCCAATCTTTACTAAACAAATGTTAAAAATAGCTGGTAAAAACTGCCACTTCATGACATCACAAGGTGGAACGGAGCGTTTTTAGCTTTGGAGACTTATAACGCAGCTTGATGAATGAAACAAACCAACTCCCAAGTACATCTTTGAGGAAGTAACAAAGCTCACAAGTCAGTTAAGCGCTAAAAACTTGACACGGCAAAGCAAAGCGCGCCGTTTTTGGCATATTTTCTTTCCTCTCTTGCGAAATGTGAAGTTTTTTCAGTGATCTCCGGCAGCAACAAACAACACAGCGGCGAATAATTGATGGGATGTCCTTGTCACTTTGATTTAAACATGGGTAATTACACTGCTTCCCTGATGAGCATATGGGACATTACAGCCAAGGAAATGCTTCTTCCGCTCTGACTGCTGTTTCTGATAAAACTCTCCAACCATTCAATCTATTATGTACAGTTTCTATATTAAGCCATAAAACTACATTGGCTTTTACTGCACTGTCTAATGAACAGGGTTTATCAGTATCACCAGACTGGACGCATTAAGTGTAGTTAGTCAAATAAGCGTCGAGTTGGAGATAAGAACGGCAATTCAGCTAACCAGACAAATGTATTAAATAAATTGGGTATCATTAAGGACTTTATTTTATTCAGATTTAAGCAGATGAGTGTGTTGGAGCGTGTAACAGAAATGGCCTTCTCTAATGTTTTACAATTGTTAATCCTTTTGTCATTAGTGTGTGTGGGGGGACTAGGAGGAAGGCTGGTGCTTTTGCCTAGAATATTCCATAGTAAAGCTTTAAAGGGCCCGTATTTTCATTTTTTTCCCCCATATTTTTAGTTACAGTGTTGTTTTCTCGCTAAGAACGGCTGGTGCTTTTGCCTAGAATATTCCATAATAAGGCATTAAAGGGCCCGTATTTTCATATTTTTTCCATATTTTTACTTACAGTGTTCTTTCCTCGCTAAGAATGTACCTTTTTTGTTTCATTCACACATGTTAAACGCACAAATCCTGCACATTTAGGCTTCTTGAGTTCTTCTCTCAAACAGAAAACACTCTGTTCCACCTCGTGATGTCACGCGGTAATACAGGAAGTGCTCCACTGCGTTCTTAAGCCCTGCACAGCTTCACTGCAAACGTTTTGGATCATTTCAGCCCTGGAATTGTCAATCTCTGCTGAACTGAAGGTAAAAGGTAAAGCCGTTAACTTGAAAACTGCCGCTTCATGACATCACAAGGTGGAACGGAACATTTTGAGTTTTGGGGACGTAGGCGGACTAATAATAAGGTTACTCGGACATGTGGGAATGAAACAAAATGCAACTGCAGCACGTCCAAGCATTTCTATATTGCATTTTTTTGTTTTCAGGTTTCAGGTTTCCATTGCCAAAAACAACTTGGACCATGCGTTTTTACTGTGAGCAGGATTTCCTCTCCGCAGATCTGACCTGTAACTCGGCCTCATAGCTTTACCTTTGCCTTTATTTGCTTTGTTCATGCTTGTTTGAGAAATCTTTGTCTAGTAAATCTGTTCTTTTTCTATGTCCCATTAAAAATGAAAAAAAAAAAAAAAAAATAAAAAACAATTTTGAATTTCCCAGTTTTGTGGCGTCATAGGTAAAAAAAAGTCTAGAGATCTCCTGCTGTTTTTAAGTCCATATTTCCACATCTGACAGAAGGTTCCGTCCGTTCAAGTGTTTCAGATTGACGAAAAATCCGTTGCCATGGCGATTGACGATTTAAAACGAAACATTCCAGCTTTCGAATGGGAAAAGGCCTCGAAGTGTTGAAAATAACAGGAAGCTGAAACCATTAACTGAGTGATGTGACCCTTTTGAACAAAAAATGCAAAAATATAAAATTGTACAAGTCCATCTAGACCAAGTTCTATGTTTATTTTAATTTCCACTCGAGAAAAAAAAGGGTATAAACGGATCACATGCCCACATTTGCCGGCAACGCATTTAAAGACGTCTATGTTTTTCTAAAGGTTATTTGTTAATATCCCACCTGTACGTCCGTATGCGTTTTTGCATGCAGTACGTGTTGCCGTGGAAACACAACCCTTGCATCAGTTAATAGATTGTCTTCTGTCACTTCCTGGTCCCGTGAGAATGGCTCTGCGCAGGACAATATGTTTCTTATGGCGCCAGATGGTCCAGTGAGCGACACCGGCCCCTCATGTCCACCATTTTGGCTCAGAGACTTAAAAATACAGGATGATCTTTTTTTCTCTGTGATAAAGGGATTAAAGAGGCTCAGATTTTAGTCTGTGGACCGTGACTCATAATCATCTGAGGTTGTACTAAGGGATTTTTTTTCTTTTTTGACTCAAGTCCAAAAGCACAGCGGAGAAAACTGTTAGATTAGATGCGTTCTCGTGAACTTTAAGGCATGGAGTTGTGTTTTGTTTTATTCAGACATGTTAGAGTGATTTTTTTATTATTTTTCTACGTCTCCAAAGCTCAAAATGCTCTGTTCCACCTTGTGATGTCATGAAGTGGTAGTTTTCCTCTTTTCTCCTGGCTTGGGACTGGTAAGTACTAGTTGTTTTCCACCTGTGACACTGGACTGAATGTCTACGAACGCACCATACAGAGAAAGAATCGAGTTTATTTGACAGTTGAATTATAATGCAGCTTTATACAAAAATGAATAATTCAATAATAAAAACCAATACATCATCGACCCTCAAAAACATAAGTGCAGACGTGCCGCTTCCCTTTAAAGTCTTTGTGTGAACAGTTTGCGCAGTAATTAGAAAGCAGCTAGAAGAGGACGTACCTTTATCCATTTGAGCTCAAACTGTTTTGTCTGACCCAAAATTGATTTGCCATTTACGTTTGACATTTGAAACTCCCACACAGACGCTTTAGTGTTTCCCAACACTGGCGACATGCACACAACACCTGCACAAAAGGCTTGAGTTTAAAGTGGATTGTGGCATTTAAAGACAATACAAAATATCTAATTTGCATAAAAATATTTCTGCTAAATTGTGGACGCCCAGTATTCTTAAAATATGTTGAATTTTTTGACGCAAGAAGCAAAAATTACTCTTGAGCTTTTTATCCATAACCACCATTGTTCCCTCGTCAAAAACCTTGCATTGTACTGTTGTATTTTGCTTTATTCATGCTTGTTTGAGGAATCTTTGTCTAGTTAATCTGTTCTTTTTCTATGTCCCATAAAAAAAAATAATAAAGAAAAAACTGCAATTTTGAATTTCCCAGTTTTGTTGCGTCATAGGTAAAAATCTAGATATCTCCTGCTGTTTTTAAGTCCATATTTCCCCTGCTGTGGCTTGTTTTTTCATTAGCAATCGCCCCTACAAAAACACATAATAATTCTTCTTCAAAGTTTCACTGTGTAGCTTTTGCAGTATTAGTAGTAGCAGCAGAAGTAATAGTAACAGTAGTAGTAGTAGAAGTGGCAGTAGTAGTAGTTGTAGTAGTTAGCGGTAGTAGTAGTAGCAGCAGCATTATTATTATTAGTTGAAGTAGAAGTAGCAGTAGTATAAGTTGTAGTAGTTAGCGGTAGTAGTAGTAGTAGTAGTAGCAGCAGCATTATTATTATTAGTTGAAGTAGAAGTAGCAGTAGTATTAGTTGTGGTAGTTAGCGGTAGTAGTAGTAGTAGCAGCATTATTATTATTATTAGTTGAAGTAGTAGTAGTAGTAGTAGTAGTAGTAGTAGTATTAATGTTGATGTTGTTATAGTAAAAGATAGTGGCAGAATTCAACTTTTTTTTGTTGTTGGTGTAAAACTTCAATATTTTACTTCCTTTCACATTCATCTCAAGTTTTCCATCACATTACAATTCCATATTAAAGAGGATTTACCCAATTATTTTCATACAATACAATATACAATATAATACAATTGAATTAGATTTTCTCCTGTACAAAATGAGATCATTGTGTCCTGTATATAACGACTCAGGAAGTCACGCTAGTGCGCTGTTAGCATACTAGTTGTGAAAAGTACTTTAAAACTCATTGCAATGTGAAAAATAAGTTTGGACAAAATACAAACACGTTAAAATGAAGTCCAGATTTTTTTAAATGGCAAAAATCAAGTGCAGCACATTTGATATTTTAAAGAGCGTTTGCTTGTCTCATGGAGAATTTACTTTGCTTGGAATGTTCCGCAGTACGGCATTAAACGGTATTTACGCATGGAGGCGAACTCAGGCAAAATCTGTGGAGAGGAGCGCTTGCCCACAGTAAAAACACACGTGGAAAACCAGAACATTAGTGCATAAATGCTAAATCGACTGATAGTTTAATGCCATACTGTGGAATATTCCTGGCAAAGACTTAACATCACCATGGAGACAAGTCATTTTCAGAAAAGTCAGAAAAGTTACGCTCTTTTAAGGTATTACGGGCTTTTCCGTCGCCATCTGCAGACTTCTCCAAATTTCTTTACCGTCTATTTTACGTCCATTGTCATTACCTCTCGCCGAGCTCTGGGCGCCATGGCAACGTAATGTTTTTGAATTCGTAACATTCTTGGATCAAAAGTGATTTTTAACTGCTCCTCACGCTTCATTTGAGCTCTCCTCCTCGTCCTCGTCGGCGCTTCTGCTTTGGCAACGGCGTCGGGCTAATCTACGCCGCCACATCTGCGCCTCTGCCGATAATAACGCACAAGTCGTACAACGTCGACAATAAAAAGTGTATTTGAGAGGAGCGGGTTTTTTTTGCATGGATGTAAAGCTGTTCTCTTTTGAGTAACAAAGGCCCGTGTTGTTGTTTGTGCTTGGATTGCTTGTGTCTTCTCATCAAAGCCTGCCATTGTAAAGCCTTTGTAGGGAATGTCACTCTTTTGAAGCCTGTGAAAGGAGCAGCGACAGGCAAACCGAACTGACACTTGACTGATAAGATGAAGGCACCAGAGCTTTGGGAGAAGAACATGACAAAATATACACTTTGAGGATTCAGTATGCAATATTTCAACAAATAACAAACACTGTCTCACGGCGTCTAGTCTTACCCGTTAAAATTACACATATGTAAGTACATAGAAAGAGCAACGCTACACTTATACTTTATACTTTTGAATTCTTTTCTTATAGCAAACATTGCTGGAATACGAAAATCCCAAATTGGCCACATTCACATGATGTTTTTAACTCCGAATTAAGTTATTCTGAATTAAATAGATCGGATTTAAATTACCATATTTTTGGGGCTATAAAGTGCACTGGATTATAAGGCGCAGTATCAAATAATATGTCAGTTGTGTCATTGTCCACACATAAGGAGCATCGGATTATAAGGCGCAATAAGAGAAACAAAACGCGTGTCGGATAAATCGAACTTTATTCAGGTCATTTACAATAACTCTCAGTTGTAGCGAACACAAAAATACAAGTTTAACAGTTGGTGATTTGGGCATCAAACATGAAATCCTGAAAACCTAAAATCTGCATCGTAATCATGGCATTGTGGGTCCTTGTACAGCACACGGCAGAACTACCGGTATGTTGCACAGTCGCCCTATATGTGGCCAACATATTACTCCTCCTGACTCGCCCACTAATACGTTATTAGACTAATGTGGACAACATCAAATCGGTTGGAGGTTAAACACAACCAAAGGTCATACATAAGGCCACTGGATTATAAGGCCACTGTGGATTTGTGAGAAAATGTCATGATTTTAGATGCGCCTTATAGTCCGAAAAGTTCCGAATTAAATTATTCCGGATTAAATAGATCAGATTTAAATGATTCTCCTTTGAGTTTACACGGAAATAATGATTCCGAATTAAGGTTTACATGGAAAACACGTTAAATCGGCTTTATTCCCTCGGGAAGGTTCTGATTGGACAGAGACACAAACATATTTACATCAACCAGAAGAAAACACATCAGCTGCTACCGGTGTTTTGCTTTTTCTTTCCGCTTTTGCTGTTTTCTGCCTCCGCTCTTTTTATTTATTGCAGTGATCATGATCGCAGAATAAATTCAATGGGTTTTAACATCAGAATAAACCACGCTCTTAAATCGAAATAAAGTTTAAGTTAAATACTTTTAATTCAAAATAACCATTCAGTGTTCAATTAAGTGTTTACATGGTCTTTTTAAAGCGGAATTCACTTTTATTCTGATTTAAATTAATTTTAATTGGATTTAAAGCTCTCATGTAAATGGGGCAAGTGCGACATATGGAATATCAGTGTGACACTTCATGTGAGGATGGCATTTACAAGATTGTAATAGTAGTAGTAGTAGTAGTACTAGTAGTAGTAACAGCAGTAGTGGTAGTGCAGTAGTAGTAGTCATAGTAGTAACAGTAGTACTCTCAAGTAATAGTAGTATTAGTAGTAGTATTAATGTTAAAACTCACTGCAGTGAATACTCAGGATGCAATGTGAAAAATAAGTTTGGACAA
>JACN01152067.1:0-16797 GCA_000787155.1 Scartelaos histophorus | reverse complement strand
GAGTGGGACAAGGGACAACATGTATATAGGGCCCTTTAGAACACTCAAGGGACAACCCAAAGTGCTTTTCCAATAAAATCAACAGAATAAAAACATGCACAACATGAAATATAAACAAATTGTGCAAAGTGTCACTGCATTTGTGAGTCTTAAAAGCCAAGTCAAGTGTGGATTAACATTCCCCTGAAAAATACTGTTCCAGTTTTCATATACTGAAGTCGATATAGTAAGTCAAGCTTCACTCGGCGGATATGACTGAGTTACCAACCCTCATGACTAAGCCACATTATGAAAAGTAACCACGGCGATGAACCACCAGCCATCCCTGTGAGCGATTTGGCTGAATCGTATGCAAAATGTTTAAACAGCCTCTTGCGCTGGCCATTTCCAGTGTGAGTCAAAATGCAAATTGATTATACTCTCCAGCACGACTGAATCAGCCCGATGAGTAGGAAGATTGAGGTGTCGGAGAACTGCCAAACATCAAATCATTCCCAAGGTCAGGAAATATTGGTGAACGATATCATAAACCCAGCAGCCAAACCGTCCATCTCTTCTCCTGCATGAACAAAAAATATCAGTGTTTTTGGCTTGTGTATTTATTTATACGGCTGCTTTTTATGACTCGTCTTTTCATGATATTGAGACAAATTGCGGCATGGCCCTGAAACCTACTCTGCTGATTAACTCTTCGCGGATGGCTTTTTATCTGTTGGCATTTGATGTACGACATCTTTGTGAGGGCTACGGTCCAATGCAATCACAGGGCCTTTCATTGCAATAGGGGCCTGCGTAAGATTGCCTGACTGCCAGTTCTCGAGGGAGGTGATCCTTCAGAAAATATTGACTTTTGGACAGTGAGCGTTCCGTGTGTATTAGCGCCGAAGCTTCGGAAGAAATTGCAAATGCCGTTGTGTATGTGCGCACGTGTGTTTTGTGTTGTGCCTGTCTGTCTGTGCTGTGTGCTAATGGATAAAACACAGCAAACGAAATCCACCCAGGGGCAAAGGTGACCGTGCTGCTAAAAGAAAAGAAAGGAAATTCTATCTTCCCCCCACGCTTAGGGCGGGTTTGCCATAGTGGTGCTTTCCCCTCACAGATGATAGGCTTCACTTACACATATGACTGACTATAAGCTGTGCGTGGTACCTCTCACCTGTCGCATTCATATCTTTCAGCACGCCTCTCCATTACGCAGACGTGCAGACGGCCATTCGCTTTCCCACATTATGAACCGCTGCATTGGCATTGGATTTACCAAGGTCTACTCTTTGTAAACGTTGGTTATTTTCGAGCACAAAGGCAAATTACGTTCTTTCTCTTAAATGGCCTTCAACGGTGGCCTTGGGAGTGTTAACTGGGATGTTTTGACTTCTATAGGAGATATAATTTGCTTTAAAAATCATATATTGCACAAAATTGACTCTTGTGAGCTTTAAGACATATTAGACTATGGTTACCTCTTTTTGTTAGTCTGTTCTTTTTATTAGTATAACTCCAAAACTCAAATGTTTTGAAGTCCAGAAAATCAAATCATCCAAATGTATTACAACTAAAGACCTTAAATATGCATATGTGTGTGTTAAATAGGTGTGAATGAAACAAAACACAATTCTAGCTATGTTTTGATGAGAAATTATTATAACATAGATCAGAAAATAGCATGATATGAGCCCATTAAGGTTTGTTTGATTGATTAATTAGATTAATTTTAGGCGGCACGGTGGCTGAGTGGCAACACTCATGCCTCACAGCAAGAAGGTTGCGGGTTCGATCCCCGGGTCGCCTGGGCCTTTCTGTGTGGAGTTTGCATGTTTCCTCCCCGTGTCTGGATGGGTTTCCTCTGGGTACTCCGGTTTCCCCCCCCATCACCCAAAAACATGCAACACCCTATGAACAGTTCACAACAAGGGACCGGCGGGGAGTCCCTCCCTCCTGTGGGCTCACCACCTACAGAGGGGTTCATAGGGTCTGGGTCTTTTGCATAGAGTAATGGGCAGAACTGCCCCCGCGACCCAGCCGGATTAAGCTGGAGAAAATGGATGGATGATTAATTCATTTTTATTTAGAGTTTGTGCCAAGAGAGAAACAATAGTCCTCATACATACTGCATACATATGATAAACAACAGAAAAGCACATTTCTTGAGTGGAAAGAAGAAAAACTTTTTCTCACTTCACTCAAAGGTTGAATCAAATGTAATTTAAATGGTCTGTTTTGGAGCTTGCATGTTGGAGTGTGAATGGTTGTTTCCAGGTCACAGTAATCATTGTTCCTATATAAGAAAACTGTATCTGTATTTAGCTTCTGGTGAGGTTCGTAGGAGTAGTTTAAAGCTCTGAAACCCACTTAGTCTGAACCAGTTAGTTTGACATTAAGCTTCAGGACTATATATATTTTTTCACAAATTAGAATGTATAGATCTATAGACTAATCAGGTTTAATCCCTGTTGTAATTAGTGAAGTTGCATTCTTCACAGTTAGTCTAATTTGTCACGGTCCTTAGGTGACTTATAATGGCTGCTTTCATTCACTTGCACTGGCTAATGGTGGTGCACTTTCACACTCAAAAGTCCTGCCTCTGGTCTTTACATGTCCAGAGATGTGACCCCGTCGTCCCAGTCCCACACCAGGTCTTACCGTGTACTATCAGGTGGCTGCATCCAGGGTCACGGGGTTAATCTGCTATTAGGCTTAAGGTCAGAATGGGGTCAGGTTGGGTCTGTGGCTAAGCTAACAGATGTTATCAGCCAGGAGGGAGGAACTCTATGATGCTTCCATAATAATCCTAAAGCATTAGTTTTCATATGAATTAATATCCTAACAAGTGTTTTTATTTCAGGCATAAAATTGATATAAAATGATGAAATATAGTCACTGTTATCTTTCTTTTGGATATGTCATGGAAATTGAGACTCCTTATCAGTATTTATTCATGCTTGGATACAGCTAGAGACAGTATAAAGATGTTGGGCTTTAATTCCCCTTTAAACATGCATTTAACTTAAAATGATGTCTGCATTTGGAAAATAATAATTACTTTCCAATGAGGCATTTAGGTGTTGGGAACAGAACTGAACAATGCCAAAGTGAAAAAGAAAATGAAGTCATAATCCTAAAAGACTCATGTGTTTTTGTGAAGATTTTAAATTTTTAAATTTTGAATTTAATAGTAGTTTTATCTATGATGCAACTAAACAGGCAAAATGCAAAAGGAGATTTTTTTGAGTATTCAGAGGAAGCTACTTTGGATTCATGAAACAAAAATACTTCTCTGTGTATCTTTTTGGTGAGAAGAATATGCTTAAAAGCTCAAAAAAGTCAATTTTGCATAATATGTGTTCATTAAGGTTAAAAAGTCACTGAGTTTTCTAAATTTCTACATAGTATTCGTAAATGCATAGCCAATTTAAACTGTATTTCAACTTTTTTTTTTTTTTTAACTCTGCAAAAACAGAGTAAATTAGCATAGCACAATCATTTTTACAGATGCAAATGACCAAGGCTGCCCTCTGCCCGGTTAGATGGTAAGCCGAAAACCTCTCTCATTTAGTTTTGAAAGGCAAAGTCAGGGTTATCATCATAGTGAATTTTTCATCCCCCATTTGCATACGAGGTGTCTTGTATCCGTAATGATCAAAGTAGTCTAAAGGCCTTAGGATACTCACTGATGACAAGGATGGTGCTTTAATTATTTCAGAATGAACCACTACCTGCCCCACAGCATTCAAATTACCGCACTCCTATGCACAGTGTGTTAATAATAGTTGAGGGGGAATTAGAAGCCCACACAACTGCTAATGTTCTCACTGTCCTCCAAGCAACAATATGCTCCATACCTTATTGCAGGGATTCACTCGGTTGCACTTGGAATAATGGTTTAAAGCCAAATCACACAGAACATATGAAATCTGGAAAATGTGCAGTTGGATCATAATTAAAACTACGATATAGATTTCAATATGTAATAACGCCGCCGGTAAAGACATTCGCACATTTATCGAGAGTTTGCCGGTTCATTCCTCTCTACTGGCAGTGCATACTATTGTTGTGTCATTGGCAGGAGGGGTCAGGCTATGCGGCTGGTAATGGTTGCATTGGATTTTAACTCAAACTTTTCCCCCTCTAATTAATTGCGAATATGGATGTTTTAATAGTATGATCTACTTTATAGTGCTTTTCTTTGCAAACTAGGTCAATTTACAGCTTTTTGTTGGTCAAAAATGTCTACATCTAAGCTTGTGCTCCCTCTAGTGGCCTCTGCAATTTCCAGTAGTTGGTGACATCACACAAGACTGCCCTGATATGTGTACTAACCCCTCCCCTTCTCTATCTACTTTAGTCCTCCAGGTAATGCCCAGTTTAGCAGCTCTATTTGAAAAGTGATTGTGGGCAGAGCTTAGGTTTTAAGTCCCTCTTTAAACACAAAAATCTATAATTTATAAACTTTGTTAGGTTCTTGCTATTTCCAAAGTCATGAATTCCAGTCCCCTTTGCAGCTCAGCCTGTACAATTTGCTGCCCTGAAATACCTGACTGAAAATTGTCCTGCAAAAAAGCTGAATTGTTACTGCAGTTGATAAAAAATACTCAGTTTATGGTTATAGTAGATTATAGGTTTGTATAATAGAGTATACTTTTTTGGGGAAAAAAGAAAGAAACGTTTTGATGTATTGTTGCAAATTACTGCTTAAAAGGAGCAGTACAGCTATAGAGTAAAAATAGCTCTTATGGTACAAATCAAACTGCAAACACTTTAAAATGAACAAATTCTTCTACACATTTTTAAGACAGTAAGAATCAAGTGCAGTAGATAAAACAATTACGTGACTAAATCTTTTTTCCTGTTACATTCTCATTATGGCTAAGTAGTATTTATAGGTAGGACTGGCCCATAAAGTCATTTCCGATAGTGCACAGTGTATGGAGGAGACAGCTGGTGTGGTCTTTTTCATCTCGTTCACACAGACACAGGGCCACTCGCTCGCTCTAATTCCCGCCTGTGCTCTGAGCTTTGTGCTGAATGACAGTAATTATCGCTGGAGTTCTGACACGCACACACAAACACTCACTTGATGTCTTTGTTAAAATCAAGTACGAGCCCCGGCTAGACCTCCCACTCAAAACCTGATTTACATGTAGCTCTGGCGTCTTAGGGGAGCTCCTGATATGCATTCTTATGACGCACTGAACGAAATCTCAGTCAGAACCATAAACTGTATAAAAAAGTGGACTAAAAGAGTGTGACGTCACCCGTAGCGTTCAGCGCCGCTCAGATGAGGCTTTTTTTGACGAGCAAAATAGCAGGAAAATATTCAGGATAATGTAAAGTGGGTTAATAAGAACATTTTAAGACCAAGATGACGAGGCTCACCGCAGCACGTACAGAGAGAAGAGAAACAAGATGCTAATGTAAGTCAATGGGAGCCAAGGTCAACGCGTTAGCTATGTCCATTCATATATTTAATTATTTTTATTTTATTTTTTTATATTTAAGAGGTAAAGTATGTTAAAACAATTTATAGATGTTAGATATTTTGCTGTGAAGCCTTTTTTATTCCATAAGTATTTATTAATAACCATGGTTACTTATGCAAATCTGATGCATATCTGATGAAAAATTTATAAATAAACAACAAAAACACAAATACAATAAAGGAAATGTATTTTTGCATTATACATTTAAACCTTCATGTCAACAAGGTAAATACATCTCTTACTGTAATACACAAAAGGTTAGGTTATCGGCCTTACTCTGTGTGGGCTTGCATCTCCACAAACCTGACTTTTATTCGGCCAGTTCATTCTCATGAAAATGTTGTTTCTATGGCTATTATCATCCACACTATGACCTGACTCTTATCTCCATGGAAAATGTTCCAGAGTATGGTTTTAACTTTCTGTTTCCGTGGCATCATGCTTCACAAAGCAGGAGATTTCAGTGAAATATTCTACATACGTACCATTCTTGATTCTGTCTGCTTAAGCTTTGTGGACTCAGTTTGCTTGATGTCACTCCCCACTCTTCACCCCACTTAACATTGCTTCTCTCCAGTCGCCTGTAAGCCAAAGATCATTAAAAATGGAAAAAAGACCCTAAATTTGAGCTGTGATTTAAGTCCATTTGGAGTATATATATAGAGCCCCATCTCAGAACATGTTTTAGCGGCCGTTGCCCTTTGTAGTCGGGGACACAGGGTCATGTGGTTCTCAGATGATGTATGCAGGAGACGAAAGGAGACAAGCCAAGGTCCCACCCTTTGCTAAACGTGTGTGTAATATGTGTGCGTGTATGTGGTGTGTGTTCATGAGTGTGTGTGTGCTCGGGGGTAACAGCCCCAGGGGTAGATCACAATGGAGTAATCCTCTTATCTGTTGCTGCTTCCCTCGCCCTCAGATCGTTTTTCTACCCAGCCACTATATCATTTCATATTGAGCGGCTACATTCGAGCGGTTTGGCACCATCGGAGAATATGTTGCAGAAATAAAGGAAAAAATGTGGTGCATTTTGTGTTGTACTGCATAGTATTTTTGACCTTGAAAATCGTACATAATACAAAGAGCATCAGCAGCAATAGTTGCTTTATAATACAGTATAATGCCTATTCAACACCTTCACAAAAAGAGAAATCATACGAAGGGTATCTGTCTTCAAATATATTCCAAAACACTAATGCAAGATAATGCTTCATAATGATTCATAGTTTTAGTTTTAGTTTTTTTGGTTTGGCCTAAGATGTCTTAAGACTAATGCCTGTGATATATTTGTATGTTGAATCTCATATGCATGTAGCTCTTGTATGAATACTGTCCGAGTCCAAGTACACGGACACACAGAGTACAGTAGAAATAGCAGAAACGACAGTGTTGTGAGCTGCTCTTTGGCACACAGTGCTGCCGCTCAGTCCAGGCTTGTTGGACGCTTTGTGTGAACGGTGTCCCGCTGTGTGCTGGTGACAAAGACTATTTCTGTACCCTTACTCTCTCTCTCTCTCTCTCTCTCTCTCTCTCTGACTTTCCTCCTCTCACCCTTTCTCACTCTTTCAGTCCTGATTCCCTCTCACTCTTTTTCTTATCCTTACTATCTTGTCTATCATTGCTCTCGCTCTCTATTTCTGTTTTGCTTCCTCTTAAGTGTACACCATAGGCCAGTAAATAATAAATATAGTGGATCTGCTGAAGCAATATCTTGGAACTATTTAATCCTTGAAAAAAAAGAAAAAAAAAAAAACAGTGCACATCCGATACCAGTATTGTATTGGTGCTTCCCTGCTCTCTCTCCCTATTCTGTCTCTATTCCTCCCTCTCTTTATCTGTCAATCTACCCCATCCTTTTCTCTCTCATCCTCTCCCTCTCTCTCCTTTCTGTTCCCTACCTCTTCTGTTTCTCGCTCTCTCCCTCGTGGGCACAGAAGCTTTGGCTGCAGGAGGCGGTGAGTGAGGAGCTCCCTTCCTTTGGTGCTAAAGAGCGCTCAGGGCAGTATCCACACCTATCATTAACATGTCCCCTTCACAGGAGCTGCCTCTGCCTTTGGTCACTCGTCCATCTCAAGGACTCTGACTCTGAAATACAAACTCTGTTCCACCTTGTGATGTCATGTGGCCATACAGGAAGTGCTCCAGTTGAATCATTTGTATGATTTCAGCGCTGCAATTGCCAGTCTCTATTCACCTGTATCTATCCAAAGGTAAAAGCTTTAACTATTTGACTTGAAAACTACTTCTACATGACATCACAAGGTGGAACAGAGCTTTTTGAGCTTTGGAGATGTAGACAGACTAATAAAAGAGCACTTAAACATGTGTAGAATGAAACAAAATACGACTCCAGGTATATTTTTGGGGAGGTAACATTATTATAACATAACTTAAAGCTCACAAGAGTCGATTTTGCATAATATACTGTCAGATTTTTGACAGAGCAAGAGGTCAAAGTACTTAAAAGCCTTAAAAAAGCACTCTCTTGATGAAACATGAAAGCACAATGATTGGTATTATAAGAAAATACAAATATGTTTTAATGTGAAACACCCACAAAACACCCACAAAACACCCACACAACACCCACAAAACACCCACAAAACACCCACACAACACCCACAAAACAAAACACCCACACAATACCCACACAACACCCACAAACACCCACAAAACACCTATAAACATCCACACAACACCCATAAACACCCACAAACACCCACAAAACACCCACACAACACCCACACAACACCCACAAAACACCCACACAACACCCACAAAACACCCACAAACACCCACAAAACACCCACAAAACACCCACACAATACCCACACAACACCCACAAACACCCACAAAACACCTATAAACACCCACAAAACACCTATAAACATCCACACAACACCCATAAACACCCACAAACACCCACACAACACCCACAAAACACCTACAAACTCCTACAAACACCCACAAAACACCCACAAAAGACCCACAAACACCCACAAAACACCTATAAACACCCACAAACACCCACAAAACACCCACAAACACCCACACAACACCCACAAAACACCTACAAACACCCACAAACACCCACAAAACACCCACAAAACACCCACACAATACCCACACAACACCCACAAACACCCACAAACACCCACAAAACACCCACAAAACACCCACACAATACCCACACAACACCCACAAACACCCACAAAACACCTATAAACACCCACAAAACACCTATAAACATCCACACAACACCCATAAACACCCACAAACACCCACAAAACACCCACACAACACCCACACAACACCCACAAAACACCCACACAACACCCACAAAACACCCACAAACACCCACAAAACACCCACAAAACACCCACACAATACCCACACAACACCCACAAACACCCACAAAACACCTATAAACACCCACAAAACACCTATAAACATCCACACAACACCCATAAACACCCACAAACACCCACAAAACACCCACACAACACCCACACAACACCCACAAAACACCCACACAACACCCACAAAACACCCACAAACACCCACAAAACACCCACAAAACACCCACACAATACCCACACAACACCCACAAACACCCACAAAACACCTATAAACACCCACAAAACACCTATAAACATCCACACAACACCCATAAACACCCACAAACACCCACACAACACCCACAAAACACCTACAAACTCCTACAAACACCCACAAAACACCCACACAACACCCACAAAACACCCACACAACACCCACAAAACACCCACACAACACCCACAAAACACCCACAAACACCCACAAAACACCCACAAAACACCCACACAATACCCACACAACACCCACAAACACCCACAAAACACCTATAAACACCCACAAAACACCTATAAACATCCACACAACACCCATAAACACCCACAAACACCCACACAACACCCACAAAACACCTACAAACTCCTACAAACACCCACAAAACACCCACAAAACACTCACAAACACCCACAAAACACCTATAAACACCCACAAACACCCACAAAACACCCACAAACACCCACACAACACCCACAAAACACCTACAAACTCCTACAAACACCCACAAAACACCCACACAACACCCACAAAACACCCACACAACACCCACAAACACCATTTTTAGTCTACTTCAGGTCACTAGCCCAGTACTTGTTTTGTCATATATGAACACCTGCTGTATTCTTATCCCGGTTGGACATTCAACATAGATCCTCATGCCTCGTCATTGTTTTCCTCACTCCTCAAGCCCGAGTCTGGAAGTGATAGTCCATATCACATAATTGAATCTAATACAGGTGGTGGACAGGGGGGCGGGGCTTATTGGCTGTATTGACAGGAGACAAGTGCAGCTCATTTGTCAAACGCCTTATCAGGAGCGTCCCGGAAACTGTCAGAATCAATAACTAAACTAGGCCGTACATCGTCAGGCCGACTCGCTGCGATTTGTATTAGGGCCGCGTCGCTTCTTCTGTATTTTTAATGTTTTATTTTGGCAGCGATTGACGAGGGCTCAGTTGGGAAAGCAAAGGAAGGCCCAGAATACTCACCTGCTGATGCATAAATAACTCAAGAGCTTAGCCATAGATTGTTTGAAGGGCCTTTATTGAATTTGCAGATAATGTGCCCAAGATGAAACGGCGTCTGATCAGAGGACTATTAGTGCTGCGACTTGTTTTTAAGTGCTTTTCGCTCTCACGTTTTAAGTGTTTAGGGTCTATTGAATGCTGCCGTACGCAATGTCTTTAAATAGGAGGCTTATAGAAAGGACAAGTGGGCAGGACGCATTTGCAGTTAGCCTTTGATTTTGTCCATTTAGTTTAATTCTTCAAAAGATGCAATCAATAAATCCAAGGAGAGTATACGAGGTGAAACAGAGGTCCTACTTTTACATCCATACAGTTTTATTTGGTACTTTTATTGGGGCGCCTACTATATGCTGATTGTCTAGAATAGAGAGCAACTACTGGCCCATAAGATCTGCTGATATTTTTGGGGCAATTTTGATAATTTTCCCCAAATTAGGGAATTTAAAGCTGCACTATGTAACTTCACCTGCTTGTTTCTATGGTGATGCCGTTTCGCTGCCTTGAATGTGCCACAGTAGGACATGAAACAGCTCTAGCTCTTTCAATTACAGGTGGTTTTATTGCTCAAAAATACGTTTCTTATCGTCAGCGGGGTCGCCTCTCCACAAATCTGACCTGTAACTTGGTCTCGCTTGGCTTACATGACGACCCAGAAGTTTAATGCCAGACTGTGAAACATTCCGGACAAAGCATTAACATCTCCACGGAGAAAAGCATTTCAAAAACCCTCCATTAGAAGAATAAATTTACTACGCACTCACACCAAGGCCTTTTTTACCATAAACCTATGAGAGAGCAGTGTAGTCTTGTGTTATGCAGCTTTCTCTTTGCATTAAATTGTTAATATAAAGCTTAATCTGTATTTTTAGGCAGCATTTTGACCAAAACGAAATGGGCTCATGGTGAAGATTCCAGGCCGATAGCCAATACGCTAAAAAGGCCAAACATCTCCCTGTCAGTCTCTAGTGTCCATTAAGAACAATTGGTGCTTGTTTAGTCTTTTGTTAGTGGATTGGATCCTTAAGCCAGCCAAAATGGAGGAAATCCTAACCTCTGTCTTAATTGCCTGCACTAAATAAAGATCAGAGAGAATAGTTGTTCGCAATTAGCAGAGTTTAGTTTTAAACCGTTCACTTTCAGTACTGGTCTCACCTGCATCTGGAGGCTTAAAGGTAAGAAAGATCTGGGGCATTCTATTAATATTGGGTTTTTCCATGACTTATTGCCATCCAGTCTTAGTTCAGCTTTTTGCTTTGTTTTGTGGATTTTTTGTTCACTTTTTTCTGTTGTATTTCCAGTTTGTGTGTGTAATCTTTTTGTTTGTTTGGTTTTTTTGGTGTTTTTTTTGCTATACACTGTCTTTTAATGTGCTGAAATCATTCACTTTATTTTGGTGGTTTGCAAGAAATATGTGGATGTCCATGATTTCACAGTTATAAAATACTTGTGATGTCATGTGGTAATACAGGAAGTGCTCCACTTTATACACTTTCACTAGAATCGTTTGGATAATTTCAGCCCTGGAATTGCCGATCTCTACCGGTTAAATTGGAGATGTAAATCAATAAATAATAAAAGGTCACTCAAACATGTGTGAATGAAACAAAACACAACACCAGGTATGTATTTGATGAGGTAATAACATTAAAACATGTCTTGGAGCTCACAAGAGTCAATACTGAACGCGTAATCTAGGACCTTTAATAAATCAAAGCACAATTTTCTATTTTTCCAATGGTCCAACGTCAATATAAGAAGCAAAAGTGAGAAAACAGACCCCAAAACAAGACCCATAAGACTGTGGTGCACATGCACTTTGTAGCCTTACTATAGTTTGTCCATTTCTCTGACCTCAACATGCTTTACTGCTTCTCCTGCTTGGCTCCAGTTGCTGTTTTGAACCCTTCCTTCTATAGCTCTTAATGATTACTGTTTTCAGAAGGAAAAAAAAACCTCTCGGGATAGCTGCTGCTTGCCGTTGAAAAATGAGGTTCCCATACAATTATATGGAGGACAGTGGAGCTTTCGCCTTGCCTTTTCTGTGTCTTCTGGTCAGGCTGATAAGTGGAAAAATGGGCACGAAAAGGTTGGCTTGTTGGCTCCATATGTTTGCACGCAGTTGGAGACGGTGAGGTGTGCCAAGTATCACAGCTGTATCCTCCAATCAATGCCCGGCGTGGGCTGGAGGCGGCGATCAATGTGCCCTCCCTGTTCACTCTGCACTCGGCTTTTTCTCCCCGCTTTAGCTCTATTTTCTGGTTTTCTTGAATGTCACTCTGTGTTTATTTTACCAATGATAGTTCAAACCAGTGAGCAATTTGTGGCATTCTCAAGTCAGGATACATCAGTAAAATGTGTCCTAATCTGAAAGGCCTGTATTATGCTGTTTTGTGATCTATGTTGTAACGTTTAACACACAAACTCTGCATATTTAGGCTTTAGGAGTTTTTCTCAAACACTAGAGTCATTCAAATCATTTCAGCTCTGGAATTGCAGGTGCTCCACTGTGTTTTTAAACACATTCAAATCATTTCATTTCAGCAATTGCAATCTAAAAAAATGTAACTTGAAAACTACTGCTTTATGATCAAAGTATTTTGAGCTTTGAAGAATTAGAAATACTACTAATAATAAAGGGTTACTCAGACACGTGTGCATGAAACGAAACACAACACCAGGTGTGTTTTTGAGGAGGTAACAACATTAGAACGTGGCTTAAAACTCATAATTTTGTGCAATGTAGGACCTTTAATGTCCATCAGTAATATTAGTAGTTGCCTGGATGTATTACTAATACTTGTATTATTTATTTTATTTATTTCACCATTATTTAGTTGACTGAGTTGACCAAATAGTTGACTGAGAACCATTTCCCATTTACAACAACAACCTGATGGAGACATGGCAGCACCAGGAGTCCACATAGAACAGAAGAGTTTCAGTACTTTTTTCTTTTTTTTCTTTTTTTTTAAAGATTTGCAATAGCAGTACTTGTGGACAAATTTTGACTACTTCCAGAAGTACTATAATGCTTTATTCAAATCTCAAATTAAGTAAACATGTATTATATCCCAGGCTTATTAGATTTAGACTAAGACAAAGTCTAATATGCTTTATTAAATATTAATTAAATTAATTGATTCAATATTAAATAAAACAACACCAGGCTAGTTTTAATTTCATAAGCCAAGGAGTGGTATTAGTAATAGTCACACTCAGTCAGGCAGATTGAAGAGTGCTTAGTTTGATTCATCCATTTGTACGCACAAATCAATCGCAAATCAGCAGTTTTCTCTTTCTGCTAAATTTTCTATGGACTCCTTTGGAACAAAGGTTACAAGCTTAAAAGAAAATAAAACCTTGGCTTTTTCTGTTTGTTTTGATCCTTCGTTAAGAGGTCAGACAAACATACAGATCATTTCCAGCAGTTTACTCTCAGCCATCGGATCATGGCAGCCTTAAGTCCCTGAGCGGAGACGGAGAATTGCATTTAAATACTGGATGACACTGAGAAGCAGAGACGACACCGAGATCTGCCTGTAGGAGTTCACATCGGGAGGGGAGTTTTCATTTATGAGCAGGCAGGAGCCAAATGAGAGGTGATGACATCGCCTCACATGATTTTGTCTAGACTGGTAAAAAAATAATGATGATTTAGTACAAGAAAGTAGCAAGATTGTGGATAAAAGGCTGCTATTCTGGGCCCTTTGCTTCCAGTTTGTTGCAGATGTTGTATCTTCTGACTGAATGTTTAGCTTTCCTGAAAACTACCACTACATGACATCACAAGGCGGAATAGAGAATCCTGAGCTATGGGGATGCAGACAACTTTATAATGCAGGATTATTCAACATGTGTGAAGGAAACAGGACACAACTCTAGGTATCATGGTATAAAGCTCACAAGAGTCAATTTTGTGTAATATAGAACCTTTAAATCTTTGTGAATGAATAAAAATCACCCAGATACACATCTCAGAAATGTTCACATGATGTGGTTTGTGCTCTCTGATAGTTTTGCTTTGTATGGTCAGAAATTAGAGCTGAATTACTTACTTAAAGGTTTGTCACTTGCTTATTTCAATCATTTTCGATCATTTTCGCCATTTTTCCACAGCACGATGTTAAAGATCTGAAGGTTTAATACCATACTGTGAAACATTTCAACCAAAGCAATAATATCTCCATGTATTTGACAGACCCTCCACCAGAAAAGCTGCACGTAAGCTGACTTTCTTGAACATACATTATAACTTCAGCTCTCCATCCAAATCAGGCATCTATAGTTTTAGGCGAACACTTCTTTCCTACACATTATAAGCTCTTGGCTGGATGAGCTGAGACCTGCTTCCCAATCAGACAACTGAGGCAAACTGGGAGAGTCTAATTCCCTCCGTGCCTCTAGGTTTTTTGGCAGGCGGCGGGCTCAGGGTTATGGGAACAGAATCTAGCCCAGCCTAAACCCTGCCCGCTCTCCACATTTGGATAAAGAGGCCACCAGCGCCGCCTCCGGTGTTTCAAGTCCGATTAATCTCCCGATCGGGTTAATCCGGCAACAGGAAAGCGTCAAGAACTATTTTCTTTCCTCTCCTCTTCTTTGGATCTCTCTGTTATCTCCAGTCTAAAGGCTAAAGGTGTAGCTCTGTTATCTCGCCGCTTCATTTAGTAGAAACGGTGTGTGAAGCAGGGCCTAGCGTAATGCTCTCTCAAACCCAACGGATTCATCTCTTACCGCTTCCAGTTTCATTTGTGTTTTTTAAAGTCGTATAAGAACAAATACCATTGAGGGAGGTACATTCGATTGGAGTATCTGATTGTTCAAAGAGACTAATGGAATCCAGGTAGGGACTGATTACGAGCGAGCGCACAATCGCACAATAGAAACTACTTCCTGATTTATCGCGGAGTTGAATGCTTGAATAGCCCATGTTAATGAAGGTCAAATGACAAAGCATTTCCTATGGGTTCGTAGTGAGGTTGGCTCCATTATATGACCCCTTTTACACACTGGGCTTTCACTGCTTAATTTACTTCCTATTCGCCTTACCTAATGTCATTGGGCTATTACAGTATGGGAAATATATCAGGCTTGAAGTTCTTTGCATTTTAGAAATATCTGGACCATATCTGAGCATCAGTGAGGAATGGAATAACGTAGGGAATTGTAAACTATTGGTTATTTTGAGTTTTGCATTGAAATATAATATGGAATGAGAGGCGCAAGAAGAAAGGACGGTCTTTGCAAAAGTTAATTTATGTGCAAATGTTTCGACTGTGTGATCTTCTTCGGGCAAATGGTAAAAATGAAGGTAGGAAGTCATCTCACACCCAAGAGCGTCAAGTCACACTGGAATAATTCTGGTGGACATTTTGTGTAAAAAATGTTTCAAAATATGGTGTTAAGCTTAACTATCTACATGGAAACAAACAGGAGATGACACCAAATCAGGAAACTGGTCAGATCTGTGCAGAGGTTGATTCACTGACTGTAGTTTTCCATGTTTTTTGACCAATAAAGTCACCTAGAATTGAACAAATGGACAATGGATAATGGAAATTGTGAAAAAGTAAAACCAAGATGGCGGACTCTTTACCTACAAAGCAACACAATGCACCTTTAAACCTTTCTGCAACAAATCGTTCATAAGATTGCCATAACTTGGATGTCTTATTGAGAATATTTTAACTCTTGTACACAATTCCTGATTTCAAATATATGCTATTACCCCATTTGTCTAGTCTGACCACTAAAAATGCAGTTTGGATCCCACATCTTATCATCCTGAAAAAACAAATATTTTTCTTCTTCTAATTTTAACTGATTTACCCTGCATATCGTCATTTTTGACAATTTGTGTAAAGCCTCGGGGTGAATACGCGTCTGCATTTAGTCACAAGTAACGTCAAGCAAGTCACGCATCTTACTTTTAAAATTGCAGCAAAACATATAATTTTCACATGACTAAGCTGTCGGATTGAAGTTTATGAGTTAGTGTGTGCTGCTTTGAAGAGTGGGAGGATATCCTGGCTGCTAAATAAATACGGGCACATATTTCAGACATCTTTAAAGTTGGCCCTTTGAAGTGGCACATTTTACATTTGGCGGTAGCTTCGTGGTGTCTGGAGTGAATCATTGGAGGGGGGCAGCCTGGAGAAACTGGTGACACTTATGACACGTAGCTAGAGGTAAAAACACTACAGGATCAAGCGTATGACCTTTTATTTACACGTAGGCCTGTCAAGATAACACGTTTTGAAGTATGATATATTACTATAAACAATATTAATGAAACTACTTTAGACACAAAGATGGATTATCTCAGTTAACCCATTTTTAAACATACACTGCATAAAGTTATATACATTTAGAAGATTTACCATGAGTTGATTTCACTTGACAAGTATCTACCAATGGATGAAGTCATTTTTTCTTAACAACATAGCATTTCGTTTCTTATTTTAAGTACAAAAAGTTTTTCCCATCTTTAGTATTTTCTTATATCAGGTACTAGTACTGGTAGATATTTTTACTTGTCATGAATTTACTTATAATCTATGTAACATGTTTTCAATTCATTTTTACTTGGCAAGATTTTAGTTTTTGTATGGTACAGTAAAGTTATTTCTTCCACCATCTACAGTAAAAACATTTTTACAGTTTATTTATTTTATTTTATTTTTTAA
>JACN01050109.1:12500-15936 GCA_000787155.1 Scartelaos histophorus | reverse complement strand
TCCACCTGTCACTCATGCCCACCTGAACCTATAGCAGAGACTCAAAACATCCTGAGTAAAAAGTCCAAAAAGTCCAATCCAAAAATATTTACACTGCTGAACAACTGCACAGCTACACAATCTACATATGAGGGTGTATTTATTTTCTGCTACCACATTTCATCTACTTATGTTCCATGTAAACAGTGTATTTTTTTCTCTTCCTTTTTTCTTTACAAGTGTTATTGCCATGCTGATAAATCACTGGAAAGTATTAAAGATTACACTATTTTCTCATCTATGTTATAATGTTTCCTCATCAAAAACATACCCTGAGTTGTTTTTTGTTTAATTCGCACATGTTTAACACACAAAACATACATATTTATGCATATATGAGTTTTTCTCTCAAACTGAAAACACTTTGTTCCACCTTGTGCTGTCACACAGTAATACAGGAAGTGCTCCACTGTGTTTTTAAACTCCGTACACCTTCACTAGAATAACTTGGATAATTTCAGCCCTGGACTTGCAGTTCTACTGAATTAAATTTAAAGGACAGCTGTTAAAAAGATTCCCGGCTACTTCGATATACTGGCCTTATACGACAAACATTGGCGTCAGCAATAAATACGTAATACCAAAAAACCTCCAACCAAACTTATTTTAGGTTATTGTCTTCCTACAACTGATAATGCCACACTGCGCAGCATTCGGTTGTAATTTCCAGTCTAAAGGCAAAGGAAATGTGAACTAATGTGAACTCTCCTGCAACTTATCTTCCCTGCTTTGCTTCTTTATCTTGTGTAGTCTAATGTCTATTGTCTCTCACCCCTCTCCCACCCTGTTGCTAGTCCTGTAAAACGTCTGTACTGTGTTCCTATTTGCTACCTCTCTTCTGGTAATGTAGTCAGTTTTCAGTAATATAGGTACTTTAAGTTAACCAGTATATGTCATACCCAGGGAGCAGTCTGGTCCGGTCCAGTTCTGGTCGCAGGTGCAGGAGTTGGTCTCGGCGTTGTAGGTGCCGTGGCCGGAGCACTGGTCGGGGCACATGGCTTTGGCGATCTCACAGCTGGCACCGCCCCACCCCGGCTGACAGTGGCACTCGCCGTGGATGCACACGCCGTGGGCCGAGCAGCTGGGGTCAATGCAGTCCACTAGAGGGCGACAAACACAACACGAGTCAATGTCAAACACAACATCGGACTAAAACAAATACGCAGCCTGAGCAAAATGTGAGAATTTTTTTATTAACTGCAAACAATATTTTGAAAAGAATTGACTCATTATTTATTTGCTACATCTTGAACCCTTTTGTAATAGTATTTTATATGTTTTACAACTTGAAGAAATGCACACAAATACAGATTAGGCACAGACACGACGAATGCTTGGATTTAGATTATTAAGAAACTAGTTTAAATTTGCTCTGTGTAATGTCGCCGCCTGTCTCCATGGAGATTTTATTGTTTTGATGAAGGTTGCACGATCTGGCATTATGTTTCCATGGAGACATATTTGACACCACTAGGCCAGGGGAGATCTGCGGAGAGGCAAAGCCTACTCACGTAGTTTGTTTGCACATGTTTTGTTTGCAATAAAAACGCATAAAAGGGAAAAAAAAACCATGCAAGTCGATGATTATTTTAGATTTATGCAAAAGTTTTGGGAGAAAATTGGTTGATAGACAAAGGCTGTCGGAACCAAGAATATAGAAAACCAATGGAATAGACTTATGTTTTAAAATAGCACGGTACTGAGTAGAATTATCCACTGGGAATCAATCCAACCCACTCCAGCCTTCAACCACTTTTAAGGAAGATGAAGAACGCTGAAGAAGGAAAAAAATATATATATAAATGTAGTATATACAAAAAGCTGTACAAGATAAAAATGAAGATGTTAAAATGCTCTTAATAATCTGACTCACTCCAGGTTTTCTGCCAAGAAATAGAACGTATGGACTTGTAGATGTCTGTATCACTCAACTCTGGAGAGAATGTGTCCGGAAAACCATTAAATGTCCACATGTGATGACCAAGGAAAGTGCGTGAAAATGGATGGAGTGGGATTAGGGTGATTTAAAGGCGTAAAACGTATCTTTACTCGTGGAGGGTCTGCCAGCTATTGTCTGCAATGGAGACATCCTGTGCACGAAATGTTCCACAGTTTGGCATTTTTCTTATCTATCTAGGTAGGTGAGACACTGCAGGTGAATAGACAAAAATCTTAAATTTTGTGATATCATTTTGACGTTTACTTATATAAATGTGAGAAAAAAACGTATTAGAAGTTTTTTTTTTTGCTTTCATGTGTAAAAACAGCCAAAGTTTTCCATTTTGGTGATAATCAAAACTTCTTTTTTGTTGCCATATTAGATACTAAGAATATACAAAGGAGGCTAATTGAGTATTTGAGTAAACTAGATTTGACGCCTTATTTTTTACTATTTATAAGTCTGATTTATTAGTTAAAACGAATATATCAGACTTTACATTACATCAGAACAGGTCAAAATCAAAAGTATGAGGCTGTAAAGTTTGGTATGTGTAGGTGTCATCTTGTTATTATTCTCCGACAGTGCAGGTCAAAATTATTCCAGCAAAATAGCATCAAATTGTTTCTATCAGTAACAGTGGGCTGAGTTGTTGAACCCCAAGCAGATGAACTATACTATAGAAACAAAAAAACACAAAAGAGGCTGCGCTATACGTGTTGAAATGTTTGGTTCTGACAGCGGGAGCCAGTCCTGTTAGCGGCACCTTTGTAGTCTGTTTACTCGATATGCAAAGTTCAATTTCACACTGCCCTGCTGGACATGTTTTAATGATATGAGCTCTGGTTCCACATCCCTCCTTTTGTTTCATATATTATGTTGGGGTTCCTTGATCCCTCACATGTACAACCCGATTGGATGATTCTTGGTCTATCGTTGCTTAAGGAGAGAGAGGGAGGGGCTAATAATCAAAGCCGCTGTGACAAAAGAGGTTTTTCACACTCTAGGAATCTTTTGGAGTTGCTTGTACTTGTTTATACGCAATACTTAATACTGTAGTAGTATTAGTAGTAGTAGTAGTAGTAGTATTAGTAGTAGTAGCAGTAGTAGTAGCAGTAGTAGTAGTAGTAGTATTAGTAACAGTAGTAGTAGTAGTATTATTATTATTAGTAGTAGTAGTAGTAGTAGTAGTATTAGTAGTAGTAGTAGTAGTAGTAGTAGTAGTAGTATATAGGTTTTTATAATGTTTTTACTGATTTAGGTCTTTCTGAGGGACATTCCAGGCGTAACAATAACATGTCCACAGAGAATAGAACTCTGGAGACCCTCGAGCAGAAAAGTTACACAATACAACTTTAATACAGCGAGTGATGATGATGATGAGTCTGATTTTCGATACTTTTGACAACCCTTGTTCGTACAGAATAATATAAACTGGGGCTACACTTTTACACTATT
>JACN01050109.1:0-10000 GCA_000787155.1 Scartelaos histophorus | reverse complement strand
TTCCAGGGCTGAAATGATCTAAATGACGAAGGATTCAGTCTAAACGTGCAGGATTTGTGGGTTAAACATGTGTGAATGCAACGAAACACAACTCCAGGGACGCTTGTGATGAGGAAACAACATTATAACATAGATCAGAACATGGGCTCTTTAATTAATTTCTACTTTCACATAGGATTTGCATGTTCATATGTTGGATTTGCATGTTCATATGTTTGCGGACTATTCTGTATGCATTATTCTAGGTCATATATTGCACAAAATTGACTCTTTTGAGCTTTAAGCCACGTTAGAATGCTGTTAACTCCATAAAAAAAAACAAGAACTCAGCCTAAATATGCAGAGTTTGCGTGTTAACATGTGTGAATGAAACAAAACACAACTCCAGGTATTTTTTTGTGATGGGGAAACAACATTCTAGCATAGATCAGCACAATTTGAGCCCTCGAAACTCCGGGCCCGTGTATATTTTTTGCAGTGCGGTGTCACAGTTGGTCTGAGCGTACAGCATGTGTGCAATAGACAAACACCAGATTAGTATCGATCACAGCGCAGCCGAAATGAGTTCTGTAGTACGGCTAGCGGTCCCGGATTAGCCAAGGACCTGTCAGCAATCGCGTGGTAGCTAGCGGCTCCCTCCTCCGGTTCACATATGCGTCTGTAGGAAATGAATCCCCGACCACAATACAGCTTTTACAAATGGGCGACAGTCAGCACCTCCAAGACCGCGATATTACGCAGGAAGTAGGTTTTTTACGATTTGATAGGCTTGCAGTAATGAAATATTTGACCAGCGCAATAAGGCCCTTTCGCACCTTCATAATCAGAACCATTTGATTTAAGCGGCTGCACTTCATTGCGTTAGACTGGAACCAGGCAGGGGCTTTTGAGGTTTGGAAAGCATTTTAACAGCTATAGTGGTTGCTTGATGAGAGGAAAATGCACAAAATTCAATACAGGTGATATAAAAAAATATTTGTAAGATAAACTTTGGACTTGAGGTACATATGTTACTGCTGAGGTAGATGATGAAGAGGAGAGAGACTGTCTTTATATGAAAGATAGGGAAAGGAAAGTGGCTGTAATGTGGATAATTTGTATATTTCACACATAATAATAACACTTAAAGTCATTTTACAACAACATAAAAAAATTAAATACGATTAAAACATACAGTTAAAGTGGGACAGTGTTTAATTATATTTAGTATTGTATTGTATTTTATTTTATTTTTTTATTATATATTTTTTTTTCTATTCTTAAATTATTTTTAAGCCATTATTTATATCTTCTATATGTTCTATTGCATGTTATCATTTTCCTGTTGTTCTTGAACTGTGCGTTGCAACACTGAAATGTCCCCACTGTGGGACTAATAAAGGCATATTTTATCTTATATTTAGACAGTATTTTAATTGATTTATTCTATTTAATTTGCTAAAAAAAGCTATGGAGTAGGTTTGGGTTGGGATAGAAAGTTGCATTAATCAACTTCTTGCAAAATGATCCTGACTTTAATTATAATTGTTAATTGCAAAGAGTTAAATGTGCACTGTGTAACTTTTTATGGTGGAGGGTCCGATTTTCTGCTTGTAAAAATATGGAAACATGGAAAAAAATCAGGCGACAACGCTAAGTTACCGGTCAGATCTACGAAGAGCCCGTTAACAGTGAGAATACATGTGTTTTCTTGTAACTGATTCAATGCAAGATCCATTTAATATCGGTCAAATTATAACATTTCATGGTAGTAATAGAAAGTTACAGTGCAGCTTTACGTCTAATGCTAACATTAAAAACACAACATGGACTCCAGTGAGCTTTGAGTCATGTTAGAATGTTGAAACTTCCTCAAAATCATAGCTGGAGTTGTGTTTTGTGACCCTTTATCATCAATCTGTCTGCACGTCTCTTTCTATTTATGCTGCTTATTTTGAATATATTGTTCCCATTTATATTGTCGCTCTTTGTTATTATAATATATTGTGATGTGTGGGCTGCTCTGTCCAAATAATTCCGAATAATTTCCCTTGTGGGATATAAAGTTTGTCTAAGTGGAAGTCGAAGTAATCTAAAATTGGAAGTAGATTAATGAAGTGACTGCGCACAGATGTAATGAATACCTCTGTCCAGTACTTCATGCATAGTACATGACGACCCAGTTTTGTTTTTGGGAATTTTTGAAAAGATTTACACCAGGTCATAATGGGGGAAAACAAGTTCATGAAAACGCATAAGTAGTTTTAATTTTTGATAAAATATAAGTAGTTTCTCATATATTCCAGCACTTCCCTTAATCCCTATAGCACACTGACTAATGAGGGACGCTCTACATACAAGTATTCATTTACGCATGCATGTTATGTCTTTTATGCAGTACTTTTTGATGATCACAGTACTTTTAGAACTCCCCCTCCTCTTTGAGCTTCTTCGGTTCTCCTCCTTTGTTGAAATAGGTGCAGCAGACTGTCCCCAGAGACAGCGTAACGGTCTTATCTCCGAACCATTATCACGCACCATCTCTGCTGTCACCACGGAAACGCTCTTTATACCGCCACAAACCGTTTTCAACAAGAAACTTCGGCCCCTTTTGTAAATGAAAATCTCGTCGTTAAATCTTAAGTGGAACATGTAACTTCAAAATAAATATTCAACATGTTAGCGTGACTATAAAACTCATAAGAGATAAGACGCACTCACAGTTATTGGTTTTTGTCCTTTTGTAATAATTTAATTTAATGTAATAATCTATTGACTACCGACGCATGGCTACATCCCTCTGATTGCTTAAATTAAATACATACATTCACGTTTAACAGTATTTTCAATATGCAGGGTGTTTAGATGGAAAAAAGGTCATAGTTCATTTTTAACCTCCTCATTTATGCAGATTTGGAATTAAATAAAATGTTCACTGGCAATGTTTAAGTAAAGTGTAACTAAAATCTCATATTTCTTCTTTTTAAAATTGTCTCTCACACTCTTGTTTCTATGAATACGTCAATGTTCTGCTTAAAAAGTTCCACAGTATGACATTAAACAGCTACCTTACGTTTATTAAATTACAGGCGGTTTTATAGCAAACAAAAAAAGCCTAGAAAACAGGCATTCTGTGTGGATTCGCCTCTCCACAGATCTGACATGGAGAAAAGTACTTGACGGCCACCACAAGAAAGTTACACAATGCCCCTTTAGCACGTTAATTAAGCTTAAGAAATGAAAATAAAGTCTAAGTTTAAGTTGCAATGTTGTCTTTTTATGCCAAACTGTCTGAAAAAAATATCTATCCACTCCTCACTTTTTTTTGCAATTTTTGTTTGTTTGTTTTAAAATAAATAAAGCACAAATTGACAGAGTTGGTGTATTTTTGAAATGTTGGTAGTGCGATTCCTTACCCTCCTCGCAGTTCTCGCCCTTGTAGCCAGTATTGCAGATGCAGGCCCCGATGATGCAGATGCCGTGACCCCCGCAGTGGATGTCGATGCACTGGTTCGATGGGACGTCGCACTCGGTGCCCTTCCAGCCACTGTAGCACTGACAGCGCCCCCTGGAGTACTGCCCATTGCCACTGCACAGGACTGGGCATGCGGCTAAAAAAAACATACACAGGAAGTTAAAACATACCCAAAGTTGTGTTTTGTTTCTCATTTTAATTTTTTTGCCTGTAATGTTTCACACAGTGGTATTAAACTTCAATCTATCTCCATGGAGACAAACACAAGACACTACCAGGCTAAGTTACAGGTCAGATCTGTGAAGACAATATGTTTTAGAGCAATGAAATACCTGCAGCTGAATAAATGTGAGATAGGTAAGTGTAAAGGGTTATAATGATGTTTCCTTATCAAAAACATACCTGGAGTTGTGTTTTGTTTCATTCACACACATTTTACACACAACCTCTGCATATTTACGCTGTTCTTCTTTCAGATAGAAAACACTGTTACACCTTGTGACGTCATTTGGATCACTTCAACTGTGCAATTGTCCATTTCTACTGTACGGAAAGTAAAAGTTTGCTGTTAACTTAAAGGGACAGTTCAGAGATTGTTGTGTTGTAGACATGTGGAGACACTTTTTTAAAAAATCCATCCAGTCCTTGTATTAGCAGAGGTCGCTAATGCTAGGCTAGCACATGTTAACCTGCCACTAAAACAGTCTTACCCACTCCACAAAGCACCCAAGGCAAAATAATTGTAACACCAAACTGTCATGTCTATAGAAAAATTTTAGAAGTAAAACAAACCTTGAATTTGAAGAATTTGAAGGAAGAGAGTTATACTTCCTGATAGAAAGCTTGAGGCGGACTGATACCACTGTTTTGTGCTGCAGAGAAAATAGTCCCTCAGCATACGACAATTCATGAAATGCAAGGTTAGTTTTATTTCAAACATTATTCTACCAACACAGACATTTACAAAGACAGTCTGGCGTAATAATAGATTTCCCTCAGGTGCTTTGTGGAGTGGGTAAGACTGTTTTAGCAGCAGGCTAACAAAACCCTTGCCATGTGCTAGCTTAGCAACAGTGGCCTCTGCAAATAAAAGGACTGGATGGAATATTTTAAAAAGTGTCTCCACGTGTCTGCTCCACTCTGGCTCACTAGGAAATGAGGCTTTATGTCCAAAATTTTGGACTATCCCTTTCAAACTACCACTTCGTGACATCACAAAATGTAAGCTAGCATGTTGAGCTTTGAAGATTTAGACAAATAAGATAAATAATGCAGGGTTTGTCTGTGTGTGAATGAAACAAAACAGCTCCGGGTATGTTTTTGAGGAAGTAACAGCGTTCTAACATGGCGTAAAGCTCAAAAGAGTCAATTTTGCGTAATGTAGGACCTTTAAAGCCAAACTAATAAGTAGGCAAGATATATGCTATTGTAATTACACGGCGTATAGACTATAATATGAAGTTTATAATGATCCAATTGCTAACTCTATCCGACCACTGACATTACATAGTGGTCAGCCGGTCCTCTTATGCCAAAACCACTGCGCACAAATTACAATTCCTGCTCGCTAATGCTAATAATCTACTGAAACGACTCTCCAATCTGGTCCCGAATCCCCGGATGATGCATAGCCCACCGGTAATCCAAAGTAATGCTGGTGTGTGGAAACCTCATGATGTAAGTTTGCAGGAGTCACCATCATAAACTATATAAAGGAGAAGCCATTACTGCGTTATGTGGTGGAATAAAACTATAAATTATGACGGACGATTTTACCGCTCCTGCCACTCTGTTTGCATAAGCATAGATGGATTATAGGCAGAGGTAATTGCGGCACATAAGGTTCCTATTTCCACAGCTTCTTTGAAAATACTTTGCCTTTCTCATTATGGGATCAAAATCTCCATCAGTCAAAACATAGCGCGTTTAATCATCTTTAATTAAAGCGATATCCTGGAAGGTTTCTTAAAGGTAATGGGTATAACATGTGCTGCATTGGTTTAAAATGGCAATATGATAGTAACAGAATCAGGGAGCTCATGATTTGTCATTCACTGAGGACACTTCACATCACAGAGAGCCGTGTTAGGTTTGTTATGGCGTTGGTTTTAGTCGTATCTGGCAACCAAAGCTCTGCACTGCTTTCTGATTGGATAATTGGCTATAAAGTAAAAAAAAAAAAAACTATTACATCTTATGAAATACAGGCTATTTATAACTGTGAAGAATCAGCTAATAACAGAAGTACTTTACTACAACTGTGTATGGGTATTGAAAGCATACTGCATGAAATTGTAGCAAGCTAAAAGTGCTATATCTGATGTTTTCTGTGTTTAAAACATAAAAACCAGAATTAGTTATTAGCAGAGGTGGGATATAACAAAGTAAAAGTACGAAATTCATATAATTTTAGGTATCTGTCATAGTAATGCCATAGTTTTGTCTGGAATTGCGTATAACACGGCGTTAAATAAATCAATTTCCAAAGAAGCAAGCAAGTGACGCTACAAAGCCAAGTTACAGGTCAGATCTGTGAAGAGGAGGCTATGCTGACAATGAGAATGTGCATTTTTAGGCATTTTTGAGCAATAAAAATACATGGAATTCACTTATAATGAAGGTATGTTCAATTAAATACTGGCAAATAAGTAACATCTCCATGGAGACAATTGGGTGGTGAATCAGTATTAATGCAGGTACTTTTTACTTTTACTTCACTGCATTTAATTAGTATCTGAACTTTCAATTCCACTACATTTTTTACAGGGATGAGAAGTAAAAGTAGTTTTATTATTGTTTGAGATCTGCTGAAAAGACTCATTTTTTAACAAGTTCATAGTTTGAGCAAACAAAACTATACAAATGAAAACCCCTAAAAACAAAACAAATTCAGTGGATTCAATGAAAAACTTCAATCAAAATTTTACTCCAGGCAACAACATTATAACAGAGATCAGGAACTAGGTTAATATGGGACTTTTAAATGTCTGGAAATATTCATATAAGACTAATGCATTGCTAGTATTTCCAAAGCATGAAGAGAAAGGCCTGTGCTTTCCTATGGGACATGAGACCCGGTGGTAACTTGTATTCATAGACAACTGTAACAACTCCACAGGAACAAGTATCTGGAGATGCTAGGCTAACATCTGTTGTGGAGAGGATTCAGGTAGAGCAGGTGTAAGGGGTAGCGAGGCGAAACCTGGTTTACAAGCTGCTCATTTGTATGCTGCGGGGTGTTCAAAGACGCTCGGTAATTTCAGTGCTACTCTAGACTGTGATGCAGGGGAGGAGAGCGCTTTCTTGTATGCTTTGGTTGTCGCTCATTAATTTTTCAAAAATGTGTATTTGGAAAATTCTTTTGAGAGATAGTAGCAGTGGTAAGGATGTAGCAATAATCTTGTTTTGAATTATAAAATCAATATGGAGAGGAAAAATACAAATTATATATATAGAGAGAGATTTATATATAATGCTCTTGATAATATTCCTTTTCTTTTCACTTTAAGTTGGTTGTAAAATCATCTGCTTCAAAACGCAATTTAATTAACTGGATTTACAATTTTGGAGTGAACATGTTTCCCAACTCAGCCGAGAGGCTTCGTTAGTTCCGCTAGGTTACTGGTGAGTCAGTGCCTAATATCTGTGTGAAGGAAGGAGCTAACTACCCTGAATCTACCACTCCTAACAGTGCATGACTTTAGCAGTGGGGGAGAAGTACTTCATTTTTTACTTAAGTAAAAATGCAAATACTGGAGCAAAAAATATTGCAATAAAAGTAAAAGTATCATATGAAAGAATTTATTTAAAAGTGCATTGTGTAACTTCTGGTGGAGGGTGCGTCAGATGCTTTTCTCTGTCGATATATTATTGGTTTGTCTGAAATATTTCACAGTATGGTATCTTCAGAGACCAAACCAGACCAAGTTACAGGTCAGATCTGTGGAAAGGCAACCCCGCTTGCAGTCAGAATGCCTGTTTTTCTAAGTATTTTTGAGCTATAAAACCACCTGTTTTGAATAATTGAATAAATGTAAGGCGGAGCTGTTTAATGTCATACTGTGGAATATTTCAAGCAGGTGACAGACCCTCCACCAGAAAGATTACACAATGTAAAAATGTTACACTACCTGTTTAAAAATGTACTCACAGAGCTCCCATAAAGCTTCAAATGCAAGTCAGATTTGATTATGATTTGCATTGTATTTTGTTTAATAGAAACAATTGGATCAGTTCGGTTTTTATTTGCTGTTTTCATTTCATCATCAATTTTGTTCGCTCAAACTACAGACATGTCAAAAATAAACCCTCAGCCCTTTCAGCGAGTCTCAAACAATAATGAAAAATACATTTACTTTTCAGTCCTATTCAAAGATGTCGTGCAATGGCATACAAAGTACAGACATATGCTCCCAAAAGTACAGATAGAGATACTTTACTGTTTTTACTTTGTTATGTTGCAGCACTGGAGTTTAGTGCGCTGTTCATTCATTATAGACGAAGCAAAGATACACCAGTGGACATATAGCATCCCATAATGATCAGGTCCATATAGTGTAAGTAAAATCCCAGTTGGCTGAATGCTGGGGGTGTATTCTTTGGTGGAAAAGTAAAAAGAATAGACACAGACTTCACAGAGTGGCCTCCAGAGTGAACACAGGTCAGGCACACTGCTGGGAGGACAACTAGCTAACAACTCCTGCTCCACGTATACACTGTCTGCAGCATGTAGTGTGTGTGTGTGTGTGTGGGTGTGTGTGTGAGATGGAAAGAGGAAAGAAAGTGTGTTTACCTCGAGAACAATCAGGCCCCAGAAAGCCAGGAAAACAGTGGCATATTCCCGATAGACAGTCTCCGTTTCCATGACAATTTTGAGGACACTCCATAATCGACTCTGATTTTGAGAACAGAGAGAGGGAGAGATGGAAGAGAGAGAGATGGAAGAGAGAGATGGAGGAGAGAGATGGAGGAGAGAGAGGCAGATGGGGAGGGAAGAGGAAGAGAGTAAGGAGGGAGAGAGTAAAAGATAAGGGGAGAGATGAAAGTGACAAAGAGAGGACAAAAATAGAGAGAAAGAAAGTGAATAGGGAATAAAATGACACAGGAGAAAGAAGAGAAAGATGGAGAGAGAGATGAGAGTGAGATAAAAAGAGGAGAGAGAGAGAGAGCATAGAGGGGGAGTGTGGGGCAGAAAGAAGGAAGAGAGAGAGTTGAGGAGAGAGAAAGGATGCAAAAGAGAAAGGGAAAGGAAAGAAAGACAAAGAGAAGGAAGAGGGAGAGAGTAAAATATAAGGGGAGAGATGAAAGTGACAAAGAGAGAACAGAAAGAGAGAAAGAAAGTGAATAGGGAAGAAAATTACACAGGAGAAAGAAGATTAGAGAGAGAGAGAGAATAGAAAGATGGAGAGAGAGATGAGAGTGAGATAAAAAAGAGGAGAGAGAGAGAGCAGAGAGGGGGAGTGTGTGAGGGCAAAAAGAGAAAAGGAGATGAAGAAGTGGAGTAGAAAGGGCAGAAAGAGGGAAAAGAGACAAAGATGGAGATAGAGATGAGGAGAGAGAAATGATGCAAAAGAGAAAGGAAAGAAAGACAAAGAGAAGGCAGAGAGAGTAAAAGATAAGGGGAGACATGAAAGAGACAAAGAGAGGACAGAAAGATGAAAAAGTGGAGTAGAAAGGGCAGAAAGAGGGAAAAGAGACAAAGATGGAGATAGAGATGAGGAGAGAGAAATGATGCAAAAGGGAAAGGAAAGAAAGACAAAGAGAAGGCAGAGAGAGTAAAAGATAAGGGGAGACATGAAAGTGACAAAGAGAGGACAGAAAGATGAAAAAGTGGAGTAGAAAGGGCAGAAAGAAGGAAAAGAGACAAAGATGGAGATGGAGATGAGGAGAGAGAAAGGATGCAAAAGAGAAAGAGAAAGGAAAGAAAGACAAAGAGAAGGCAGAGAGAGAGAGAAGAGCAAGTGGAGAGGAGAGGGAGAGTAGCGAGGAAGGGAAATAAAAAACATTTCAGGGGTGAGTGTTAATTGGCGCGGCTGGATGTAGTGTATATCTAAAGAAAAGCACAAAACACACCGAGATGGGTCCTGGGTGGTTGCCGTAGTTACCGCAGTCGGACCAATCAACAGACTCTAACATCCAATTACCCCTCAGCCTCTGCTGTCAGCGCTGGCTCTGTGCCTCAGCTAACAGGGTGTATCCTCAGCTCACACGCACACGCCCACTACTCTCAAATTAATTTCAATTCCCAATGTTTTCTTTTACAAAACACACTGTTGAAAAATGCTCTAAATTTAACCCGCTGCGTCGCGCTTATATCACTATTGTTTAGGTGTTTTCTCCGCATTAACAGGTGGTTCATGCCAAACTTTCTAGCTTCATTTTTATACTAAGGGATAGTCTTGAATTGATGCCTCTACTCTATTTTGTTTTTTTGGAATTCATTTTTGGAATTCATTTTTCAACACAAAACATTCGTAGGTTGTTAAAATTTCGATAATAATGGTCAATTAGTTAAATAGTTAATAATAATACTAATACTACTACTAC
>JACN01012515.1:0-18355 GCA_000787155.1 Scartelaos histophorus | reverse complement strand
TATATATATATATATATATTTTAGATTATAGGAAATTATACAGTCAGTTGTGTTACAGTGATCCACCTTGGCATTTTTTGCTTTT
Organism: Scartelaos histophorus; assembly: GCA_000787155.1. Lineage (NCBI taxonomy): Eukaryota > Metazoa > Chordata > Actinopteri > Gobiiformes > Gobiidae > Scartelaos > Scartelaos histophorus. The sequence continues at coordinate 18,270 of JACN01012515.1, read as the reverse complement.
TTCAGTGATATTTTTGTTTGTAACATACATCTTCATGAAAGTGTGTTTTTGGGTGAGCCCTGGGCCATATGCCAATAAGCATGTCATGATTTTGTAGAGCCTAAATCATGATTTGAAAGTGCATGCAGTTAATGTCCAGAAATACAAGTGACTCAAGTCAGCAGTTGCCTCTGAGGATTAATAATTCACACTGGATTTAAGAAAAAGCACTAAACACAATTTTCACCAACATAGCACATTACAAGATCAGATCATTATTCATTTATATGATTATATTGCCTAACCCCATGTGTGATGATGCTAATTAACACATAATTACTCTCGACTGTGTCTCAGATATCAGTGCTTTCATGTAAAATGTAATTTATGATTTCTTCTTTGAGGAATTCACCAACTGAGCACTAGTTTATCCTGTCTGGACCTTGGTTGTGCCAAGTCATGTCAACAAGATGACAATAAGCAATTTATGAGATGGGATTTTAAGAGATTTATATGCATCAAAAGATATTTGTGTTAAAAACTAAACTACTTTAAAATCAAACATATGCTTACATACAGAAGCCAAAAGACAACACCAGCCTCTCAACAAATACCATATCAAAGTTTAGACATTAAAATAATACATCATACATGATGGTTTGACTGAGATGACAGTAGACTACTGTAGCACACACTCCTTACCTTGTTCAGGGCTCCTGGTTGCTGGCTTCTCATGCCTGCTTGGCCTGCAGGTCCCTGTAGTGTCTCTGCTAACAGGTTGCTGTTGCCGCCCATCCCCTGGTTAACAAATCCCATGCGGGGAGATCCATTCACCTGGTTGGCCATCATGCCCGGCTGCTGTCCATTGTTGGGCTTCTGCTGGGCTCCCATCATGCCCCGGTTTATGCCGGCCATCATCCCTGCATTTTGCTGCTGCATCAGCGACGCCTGTTGCTGAGGCGACAGGTGCTGCTGAGGAGACAGGTGCTGCTGCCCCTGGCCCATCATCTGCGGAGCGCCAGGGCCTGGAGAGGCCTTCATGTTTGCTAGGTGTTGGCTCATGGTGGCCGGACCCCCAGGGCTGCTCATAGGATGGCCCGGTTGGGATGGTGGCGGCCCCCCGGACCGTAACAGCTCCGACAGTTGTTTATGCTTGGCCACAGCATCCTGACCAGTGCCCTGGACTCCTGTAGAGCCCAGACCCAGGCCCATTCCAGCCCCAGGACCACCCATGCCGGCTGGGCCTCCTCCCAGGGTGGTGTGCAACTGGTTGACATCCCCACCATTGACTAGGCTTGGTTCATTTGAACTGATGAGCTCGTCAGGAAGGTCGTGCTCCAAGTCAAACAACGAACCAAAATCTAAAATGAAGCAGAGAGAATGGTTCATCATTAGGCCAAAGCAGGAAAATAAGCAGTGGGTGAGTTACAGCTATATTCCACCGGTTTCATCCACAACTTTGTTGACAACTCATGATGAAAACTGAATTTCCTGCTTAAACCTAATTACTCGTCAGTTCACTCAAATATCAAACATATAGCAAATATTAGTGAGGCTCAAGACAGTCCAGACGTAGATAAAAGTTACTGCATGCATTTCACGCTGATTTGTAAACAAACATTAACTGGTTGAGGTAATCATGATTTCCTACTAAGTAATGGATTCAGGCAGACATATTAAGCAACAATAAGGAATGGATGACAACATGGACATCCAAACCACTACAAACACACCTCCTACAACTACACACGCCATAATCGGTGCACACACACACACACACACACACACACGCCAATAAACACGATATTATCCTCCCCACAAACTAATATTTCTCAGACATGCAAGTGCATTAACATCAGAAAATTCAGAAGGAATTGTGAAACCTGAACCGAAAAGCCTAAACAGATCCTTGTGCCTACAGACCTACTGACCATCATACTGCGAAGGTGAAGCGTACAGATGTGTGCCCACAATGGATGCTACTATACAAGAATAAGATACGCAGATGACCTGACATATTGCTCTTCTGATATTAATAGACTTTTCTGTGACAATCTTCTTTTCATATTCAGCCAATCGACGGTCACTTGATACTGTTATATTTGAGTGATAAGACTGTCCTTTGACCACACACCGCTTCACAGGCCACTATTCCAGTTGCTGCCACACGCCGTGCACAAAAACATACCAACAATAGCAATTTAAGATGAACAATCAAGGAGACGAAAAGGCCTAAATTGGCAATCCAACAAGGCTAGCCCCGTGAAACTGCTGCTTTCGTTAGTACTATCGGGGAACGAGTTATGATGAAGCAAAACAACAGACTGTTTTGATCATTAGGGCCCCAAATCTACAAATAGTGTAATGGTATGTCAACAATTGGCATTGGATTTGACACGACAACAGAAACAAAACACTTTATTGTGCATTGCAGCGCCACTGCGCTTTTTATTAGCCGTTTAAACATGGGTCCGCCAGACGAGGACCGCATAGCTACTCCTCGGTAGTAGAGTTAGCTAAATCGCTAACCCCGGCTAAAATGGCTGTTAGCTTCAAAGCTAGCTCTTCATCACGTCCGACACACTCCCTGTAGCACGCTAACCACAGCTAGCTACGACAAAAACAGTATAGCAATCCCGCCTATCTTCCTATCTTAGACCAACATGGGCCAAGTATAATGATTAAAGTAACCAAACACTTGCCCAATAAGTCATCTGGGTGAAGAATACTTACCATTTCCATCGCTAGCGGACGCGGAAAGTGCCGGAGAAGAGAGTTTAGGCCTCTTGGCTGAAGGCGGGCCAGAGTCCAGAACGTTCTCGGCCATATTTTTTCGAAATAAAAATATATAAAGTATCCACAATTGCAGACGTTTTCACGCCCTTAGAAGCGCATTCCTTTTCGTTTCCAATATTGCGACTTTTCCCCCTCCTTTTGGGGGACTCAGAGGGGGAAAGTCCCGTGTACAAATGACTCCTCTTCCCTGGGTTCGCCTCTCGATTTCAGCCTCGGCGTATATCAGCCCCCCTCCTCCCCTCCCTCGTCGGATTTTTTGTTCTTTATAAATTTCTGCCAGCGGAGGAGGAGGGGGTCGGCGAAAGTAAAGAGGGAGACACGCGAAGAGCCTTCCCTCTAAACTTCAACTGCCTGCTCGGGATTAAAAGCACCGCGCCTCGGCCCGCCGTCCATGATTGCATCCGTCATTAGAGGCTGCTTTCCAGCGGAGTGGATGTAGATAATGTCGGGCAGGAGCGGCTTGTTTGCGGGCTGCGAAGTGATGGTGCTGCTGCTGCTGCTGCTGCTGCTGGGCGCAACGGTGGAGCAAGAAGGGATGCAACTCCAATGAAGCCCACTCACTCACTCTCGGATATAGCACTGTTTCTATCCTTTTATTTTCAATATTAGCGCAACGATTAGATACAGGACACTACTGTGAAAAAGAGCCCACAAAGCTCATTTAAAGCTGTCATGAGAGAAGTTATTGAACTTTTCTACACATTAAACTGAAGTTATCAAGCATTGTATTTGAGTAACGTATAGGATAATAAAAGAAGCTTTGTGGGCCACTCAATTTTATTGTAAGATTCCCTCAGTAAATTTAGAATGCATGACATGTGATTTTTACACATGCTACAAAAGATGACCAGCAGGTCATTAGCAGTAACCCAAATATCAACTAGACGTTTTCTGTTCACAACTGTCTCAGCTGTTGAGGTGTTTTTAATTATTTTAAGTTTCTTTATAGGTTCTGAGTCAGTTTGCTCTTATTTCATAACCCTTATGTTACTTGGGAATAAGGATACACCCCCCGCCCTTAGATGTCTGTAAAAAAGTGACATTTCTAAGAATTGCAATCTCGGCCTAGGCCTACATGAATAAGTCTCTTAAATGTAGACTAAAGCTGACCTGTTAAGTGTATCTCCTTAGGCAAACTTAAGGCCTATCAGATGTGCGTAAGCACTCAAATGTTAAAGTTAAAGTTAACTAATAGTTCCAAACATGAGTCCAAACATTGTTGTTGTTGACTGTGGGGTTCCTATATGCTTCGTATGTCATGTCAGTGAGCAGTAGGACTTAGTCTCACCCACCACCAAAGGACAAGTGAAATCCAAATAGTCTATGGAGAAAAAAAAACTTTTCTGCTTTGTCTCACTGACTGGAGTCTATATATCTGTGTTGTTTCATGTGTGCATGCTGTCTTTAGAGCACCAAAGCTATAAAGGGCATTAGTGTAAGGCTATTTTATTATTAAAGTAGTGAATATAACAGTATAAGTATGTAAGTCAGTTACTCTAGAAACTGATTAAATGTGAGTATTACCCACCCCTGAGTTGGCATGGCTGATGGCTGTACAGTAGCCCACTGCCCCTGACAGGGTGTCCAGCAGCGACTGGATGGATCTTTGACTGTCATCCAGTTCTATTCAATTTTATTCAATGACAGAGGTAATAAAACTTTATTCTTGTATAAGATCCATGTCAGCATATTTATTAAGCATTGATCATGGCAGTTTGTGATGTGGGCATTATTGACATATAGAGCCTATATGAAATATATTGCAATAAATCTGAGTAAGTTTCACAATCCATGGTCCAGCTCTTGGCAAAAGCTTTATAGAAGCTCTTTGAGATGACTTTTTGGTGCACAAGTTCACCAAAAAGTGTTTCTTACATATGAAACAAAACATTAAGCATTGTATTTTAGTGACAACCATGACTTTTGCTGAAGATTAAAGGGACAAGAATCAAATGTGAAGTTATGTTTATTATTATATTATAAATATACATGAACTTTGTGAAATGTTATGGAAATATGATGAGAATAATCCCAGCTAATTTCTGATGATAAACACACGCACTGCCATACAGTCTATGGCGTTTTTCTCCCCACTCCCAACACTACTGAAAAAAGTACTTTATTCTAAGATATGAACATGCATATGAATGACCAGATATTTCATGGGAAATGTCACAAAAGTAAATAAAAAGAAGTCAAACTGAAGAAAGAACCCTCTCAAGCAAACAGACTTAAACAAACTATATCAACCCACACTGGAAATTACTTGGACACAGTACCTCACACATGACTTTATTATAACACAGAGCAAAAAAAAAGCTAAATGGTGGAATAAAATTAAAAGTAATTAAAGTATAGCAAAGATAGCAAGTACTTTGAGGTGGTCCCAGGCAACCACAGCGAAGTACGACGCACTGGCGACAACAGACTGTTTGGAGATCTCCAGTAATTTGTGGCACACGCTGAAAGACCTGAGCTTTCTCAGAGAGTAGTCTACTAATGCCTTTCTTGTACACAGCATTACTGTTGTCGCTCCAGTTCAGCCTGTTGCTCACATGAACGCCAAGGTACTTGTAGCAGTCTACTATTTCCATGTCATGGCCCTGGATGGTGATGTGCTCCACTGTTGTGCTCTTCCTCCTGAAGTCAATCGCCAGTTTCTTGGTCTGGTCAACGTTCAGGAGCAGATGGTTTGCCTGGGACCACACCATAAAATTTGCAATAAGAGTCCTGTACTCCAGCTCCTGTCCATCTGTGATACACCCTTCCACTGCAGAGTCATCAGAGTCAAAGATAGATTCAACTCATGATTTACAAGTCTTAAATACATCGTTTCCTGGTACTTTTTCTGCACAATTTTTTTGGATGAAGTTAGTCACCTACAGCCCTAAACACATCACAGAGGTTACGTCAGCAGTACTTTTTTGTCTGTTCTGTTATTTGTTTGTTCAATCCATGCTGCAGCCAATACTCTAACCCCTTTTTTATGCATGATTTTATTTGATTATAGTTTACATTTTACCATTACTCTTTTATTTATCTCGCTCAATATCGCCAAAACACATTCCTAGCTTATGAATGGTAACAAAACATGATACTGATTTCTAGTTTTATTGAGGTTTGCAAAGATGGCATTTTAACAATAAGGTGTTTTCAGATAACATTTGTTCTGTATTACAAGTGTTACAGAGTGAGCATGACTTTTCCCATTCTGAAATATGATGTGTTTGTTGAATTCTTTTGAACTGAGGCCTGTATATAATAAAACACATTTGAGCTCTAATCATTAGAGCTGGACTTCATCTAAAAAAAAAAATAAGAAGCAGAGCACACAAGTGAATTCCATTACATTACAATTGCATTACATTATGTAGTTCATCTAGTTTGTAGATTTTAAAATTTTGCAAGTAGGCCTACACATTACAGACTTCAAACTACTGGACAACATTGTTATTATTGTTATTCTAAAATGATTACTCACATAGCCTAGGCCTAATACAACATAATAGGCATTACAATAAGCTACACGAAATCAGACATTTGGTTTAAGACAATACTTAGGAATCAAGTTGATGACATCAAATCAGAAAATATATATTAAAGCTCTACATAAATAATATGAATTGGATGGGATTTGAAGTTGAGATATGTGAGCCTACAGCAAAATAAATATTATGAGGAGAAGAAAAATCAGTGTGTTGTAAAGAGTGGTAGGAGAACTTAATTGTGTATTAAATCATGTGTTAATTAATTCATGATAAAGCCTACTGGTTACATAGAACACAGATTTAATTTAACGGAAAAAATGAAAAACTCCACATCCCACAATCCCACGGCTCCTTGTGTTGTGACGTCATATACGTGAGACCAAACAGAACGGCGTGAGCTCCCCACTCCCACCACTAAACGCTCAATGTAGAAGTTTTGTATTCACTGTTTTTTACGCAATTTGTTGCCAAGGTTTGTTGATATGGGTCTACCTGTCGTTTACTGTTTTTAATTCGCTTCGAAGGGGGTTTCAGAGGCTAGGAAAGTCACTCACACACTTATTTGATCGTATAAAAAGTATTGTTTACGTTTTGCAGTTTTGTCTTTGCTTGCGTATCATGGATTTTTGACAAGCATTGTGTAATGTGTTGTTGTATACTCCCAAATTTCGTTACATTTATTTGCTGTTAAAGATGCACTATGTAACTTTACTGGTTAGATTACATACAGACAGGGGATGGAATCCCCCGAATGTTCCAGAGTATGGCATTAAACGTATCGATTTTGCATTAACTTAACTATAGCTAGTTAGACTACACAGTATCTTTTGAAAAACATTCTTATTGAGCGCAGGCTTGCCCCTCCATAGATCTGACCTGTAACTCAGTCTTGTAGCATGATCTGGTCTGCTGTCTCCATGGAGATAATACATTTAATGCCTCATTGTGGAACATTCTGCGCAAACAGGGAGACAAACAGGTGGCGGAGCCTCCATCAGAAAAGTTACTGCATGCACTTACAATCAGATATAAGATACAATACTTGATGTAGGCCATCAGATCTATAGTTCATCCTGGCCTATTTCCTAACTAGGCCTTTCTTCGCTTTGCAGAGTTCACAGAATATCTGACTTTACGACAGGATGCCCTACCATTGTGTGGCATTTGGCTGTGGTAAAACTGCAGAAGATGGCGTGACTCTGTTTAAATTCCCAAAGGACCAAGAGGAGTTCACCAAATGGGAGAGACAGGTCCAGCGTACCCGCGCCAACTGGACAGCCTCCTCCACCTCCCGCCTCTGCCATGAGCACTTTGGCTGGGACTACTTCATTGCTGGAACCCATAAGCTCAGGCTAGGAGCTGTCCCAACCGTGTTCAATCGTCCCTTCTGCTCACTCTGTTTTGGGAGAGGCTGCAGTAAATGTCTGCCATCCATTCAGTGCCGTGCTATTGTGCCAAAAGGGCCTGTGCATTTGCCTGTGCCTGTGAGTATATGCACCAAAACACACTCAATTAGATAGTCAGGGATCTATACTACCACCCCTGAGCAAATCTGCTGTGATAATTTTAGATTTTAGCCTTTTAAGGTTGTTAAAACCAGATATTAATCAATACTAAAATAGTACTGAAACAAGATACTCTCAATACTAAAAAAGTATCATTCACAGGACGAAGAAGAAATTAACCTTTCCTGAATAGCTTTAGAATGATCTTGACCTGTATCAGAACAAGAAAAAGACCAATTAGCCTAGTATACGGCTGTGGACCACTATGGAACCTACCTGGATGACTGAAGGAGCACACAGATATGAGGCCACATGGTAATATTTAATGGTGAAAATCACTTTCAATTCCAAGAGAGAGCTTTCAATTATCATTGTGGTATTGAAATCATTGACTATCAAGTCTATTTCTTAGTATCAAGATTCAGTTTGTAATTTAGTACACTACTACAATATTGGCACCCCTAAGCAAATACAGTATATGGTGATATTACAGTCCAAGTACAGTCTGAAATGCGCACTCTGAACAAACTGCAAATTACGTAATTAGTTTCGCAATTAATTACACATGAATGCCTTCTATTTGGGATTGTATTTGATTTAATAGGGATGAATGGATTTTACAAAATAATTTCTGGCTTTTTATTGTTTTCAGTTAACAAACGCCATCACACAACCAAAGCCAAACACCACCAAAGAGAAGGTCAAACAAGAAGGACGGTTAGGTATGCTTCTGTCAAATAAACTACTACAAAGTAATTATTAATACAAAATACTAGTTTGTGAATGATGTATCATTGTATTTTGTAGTTACATGTGAAATGTGTGAAACTGTTGGTGATGCAAGCACGTTTTACTCCAAAAGCAAGCGCTTCTGCAGTGTATCCTGTGCTCGGTCCTACTCTTCAAACTCAAAGAGGTCTTCTGTCTTGGCTAAACTGCAGGTAAAATTCATTTTTCACTTTTTTTTTTAAGAGTAACTTGGGAAATATTTACACTGAAAACTGAGCCATTGTACAATGGAGCAATTAAAATGAGAAGTAACTGTAAGGCTGCAGTTAACTGAAGTAATTCTTGGTCAACTAAAGACATGCCCTGTGCCTCAATGTATCGACTGGTTCGTATAAATCTTTGGAATTCAATCAAAACATTTGGGTCACTCGACTCCATAACTCCATAAAAAGACACGATCGGCCAATTTCACAACTTATGACAATTGCCCCAGTGATGAGCAGATTTGCAGCGCAGTTGTCCTACAGCTCCACGCACAGCAGATGGCAGACTTTCCCCTCAAAATGCGTTTGATCAATCCAGCGGTGGAGTAAAAGAAGAGCGCGCTCCCTTCAAAGGTCCCACTCGTGTTATTTGTATCCGTTTGTACTTTGTATAATGGTTATTAAATGCTGCGTAAAAACATGTCGCAGCTCAGAACAGGGGAAGGACCTCGTGTTGCACCGGCTCCCGCTCTCTCGGCCTCACGTCCTCACGCAGTGGCTCTTTGTGCTGGACATAGACCTAAACACACCGAAGCACATTCTCCGCACCACGTTTGTGTGCCAGGAGCATTTCGAGGCGGACGACTACATACAGCAGACCCGAGTCCCGAACCAGCCCCGGTCCACACTGCTGAAGACCACCGCGGTGCCGTCCCGGTTCAGAGCCAGCGACACCCCCGCCCCAGGGGCAGGGGGCCCGGTGAAGCGGAGGGTAAGGCAGGAGGCGCGGGCTGCTAAGATTTTATAGTTATTCCACCGTTTTCAACGAGATAAAATGTTATTCTGTTAGACTGCAACCCCCTCACGCCTCTTCATATCTGGAGCCTTACGGTCCTGTAGCCCTTTGTGCGATTATTCTTGTTATTGCAGAGTTGACACATTGTTACTTAAATATTCAGATCATATGAAACTGGATTTAGTTTTGTTCATATCTTTCTCTCCACTCTTTTCTAGAACTGGCCTTTTAGTTTAAAGGTCCATTGTGTAACTTTTCTGGTGGAGGGTCCATCAAATACTTTTCTCCATGGAGATGGTTTTTTTTTTTGTCTGGAATGTTTTACAGTATGATATTAAACCGTTCTATCTTCACGGAGACCAGACCAGACCAGACCAAGTTACAGGTCAGATCTGTGGAGACTCAACACCACTTGGAGTGCCTGTTTTTCTGGGTGTTTTTGGCTTATAAAATCACCTGTAATAAATGTAAGGTAGAGCTGTTTAATGTCATACTGTGGAACATTCCAGGTAGAGCAATAACTTATTCATAGAAACAAGCTGTTGATAGACCCCCAACCAAAAAGTTACATAATTCAACTTTAATAAACTGTTTGATATGACAAAAGCTGGATAGCACTGAATTAAGTTATTTTAGGGATTTAGGGATCAGGATAAATTTGCATCTATCAACCACTTGGTTTACCTGGTCTATTCAATACAAGTTTATTTATATAGCACATTTAAAACAACTTTGGCTGACCAAACTGCTTTACATAAAAGTAAACAAAAAACAGAAACATACCTGTGTACAGATAACACAATGCATACAAAAATTAGAAGACTACAATAAAACACCCAGATAACTTGGCCAGCTGGTATTAAATGCCAGAGAGAAGAGTTTTCAGTTTAGTCTTAAACTGCGTTACAGACTGAGAGGATCTGACAGGAAGAGGAACGCTGTTGTACAGTCTGGGCGCTGCCGCAGAAAAGGCTCGGTCACCTCTCGTCTTGAGCCTACTTTTGGGCACGACCAACTGGAGCTGGTCAGCTGATCTCAGGGCTCTGGGCCAAGTATAGGGCTGCAGTAACTCCCTCAAATAGACTGGGCTCATAGAGTGTAAACAATTGAACACAATAACATTTTAAATTTCACCCGATATAAGACGGAGTCAGTGCAGGTCACACAGTACAGATGTGATGTGTTCTCGTCTCTTAGTATTTATCACCAGATGAGGAGGTGCAAGGAGCCTTGGTCAAGCCCATCATACAATGAATTACCATACTGTAGTCCATGTTACAAATAGCTTTTTTGAAATCCACCTGTGGGAAGTAGGGCTTTATTTTGGCAAGGAGGTTCAGCTTAAAGAAGCTGGACTTTATGACATACATACAACATGGAGTCCACAATCACTCCAAGATTCCTCACTGCAGTGAGACAACAGAGGAGGAGGACCAGTAACACTGTCCTTTCCAAGCAGCGGGTGTGAGTTTGCCCACACACCACGATCTCAGTTTTATTTTGATTTAGGTTCAGGAAGTTAACGCTCAGCCAAGTCTGTACATTCCTGAGACAGTCCTGAAGAGCTTAGATTGTGCTCTGGTTGTTATTAGCGGTCACTGGCAGATATATGCATCTGCAAAACAGTGACAAATGACATTGTGCTTTCTAAAAACATCTCCCAGGGGGAGCACAGGCTGGTGCTGATGTAGAACCCAGGGGCACATCATACTCTAAGGGAGACACAGAAGAGGAGTATTCTCCTAAGTTTACAGGAAAAACTCCTGTCTGACAGATATGAGCCAAACCATCAGAGTGTTGTACCCTTAATGCCCACACGTGTCTCCCGGTGGGACAGAAGGATGCTGTGATTCACTGTGTCAAAGGCAGCTGATAAGTCTAAAAGCATAAGAACTGTGGATTTCCCAGTCAACAATTTAAAAACGGGTCATTAAAAACTTTTAAAAGAGCAGTTTAGGTACTGTGCTGAGATATTAAACCAATTTAATTTTCCCTAATTTTTATTAAGATTAAGGTAAGCCTGTAGTTGGTCATATCCAACCTTCTCTAAAACCTTAGACAAAAAGTGCAACTTTGAGATAGTCAGAAATTACGAACATTTGGGTCAAGATTAGACTTTTTGATGAGTGGCTGAACTACATCATGTTTTTGGACAGTGGGTAAACAACCAGACATCAGAGACCAGTTCACAACATCAATATAAGGTCCAGTTGAATTAAAAACATTCTTGAACAGATGACATGGAATAATATCTAGAGAACACAAGGAAGGCTTTAGTTGTTGAAGAGACACTGGCTCAAAACACTCAGACTGAATTACAGACTGTTAAACCTACAAGGTCCACAGCAGAAGAGACTTTATCCCCAAAGAATGATAGGAAGGTTTCACAGAGTGTAGATGAGGGCACAACAAAATTAGTCATACGTGGATTACCAGAGACTTTAAAGTACTAAAAAGCATCTGAGGTTTGTGGCAGTTTGTTGACACCATGTTTGTTATAAAACTAAATTTAGCAGCTTATTTTATTTATATAATTTATATTTGCATTTCCTCTCAGCACGTCTACATGCACGTCTAGCCTCATGCGTGTTCTCATTTAGCCAAGCCTGTGGCATGGGCTTTGCATGCTTTAGCCTTAATAGAGCCACAGCATCCAAAAACTCTGTACAAGTGTCATTGAAATGAGAGAGCAGTCCATCCGGCCTGTATTTAGTTAATACCATGCTTTTATCTTTTCTTTAAAGGGCCGGCCTCCCTCTAAGAAAACAGTAGTCCTGAAAAAAAAGAAGCCACATCCACCCATACCCCCCTCAGGTAGTCATTACACTCACACACTAACCTTTCAATTTACTGATCTTGTGCTTGTGTACATGCTATAAAACTGTCTTATTACAGGTTTTGACTGGGGCTATTATTTAAATAAAGAAACCTCCCTGGGTGCATCAGTCTCCTGCTTCCAACACGTGAGTGCAGTTTTAAGGCCAAGTACATGTCTTATCATTTTTAATTGATTCATGACATCTTCATGAAAGGCTCCCATGTGGGACCATTGGGACGATATCTCCGTTGGGACAAAAGTGGAGGTCCTGAATACTAATGCAGTTCTGCCCAGTAAAGTCTACTGGATTGCCACAGTAATTCAAATTGCAGGTTTGAATTGTTCTTGTTGAAACTAAAATGTGGGCATGCATCACACAAACTACTGCAATTTAAAGAGGATTCCAAGCTAGAAGCAGAAATAATTTCTTAATGTTTTCTGTTTCTTGTCCAGGATACAGAGTTCTTTTACGGTATGAGGGCTTTGAACATGACAGCACATATGATTTTTGGAGTAGCCTTGTATCAGGAGAATTGCATCCAATCGGGTGGTGCGCAATGACCACCAAGCTCTTGGTGCCTCCTCAAGGTGAGCCCCACTTCAGAGCACAATAGCTGGATGTAGCATCCCCTTAATATGTACTACAAGAGAGGGGTGATCTTAATGTACGGCATGTGTTGCTGTTGCTGGATGAATAGAATGCAGCCTCATGTTGTATGTTTGACTGTTATTTACAGATGTCAAAACTACAATCGTGGACTGGAAAGAGTATCTGATGCAGAAGCTGGTTGGAGCCAACACTATACCTGTGGACTTTTATTTAAAGGTAAAACAAACTACGACATATGGACAAGTTGAGTTTTCTCAGACCTGTACTACAAAGCTCGCTGAACTTATCCTTGACCAGTTTCTCTTACCCAGCCTAGGTGAGGAATAGAGGGAGGGGTCAGTGGGAGTCGACTAGTTAGAACCAAGGGAAGGGCTGCTCGGGACTGTCACTCATAATCAGAAAATATATAATTGCATAACCTGCATTAGGTGTATGTGATTCCTCTTTATAAAATCTATGCACATTAATATGAAATAATTAACCAGGGTTAACCGTGAAATGAAGTTGAACCTAACTAACCCTCTAATCCATCTTCATAGTGCAGGCTTCTGTTCTCTTTTTGTGGATGAGTTTATCTAAGTTCACACTTACTTTTCAGCTTTCTGAGAGCATGAAGTGCCCATTCAAATTTGGCATGCGTGTAGAAGTGGTGGACCCTAAATACATCAGCCGTACTCGTGTAGCCATTGTGAACGCTACTTACGGGGGACGGCTCCAACTTGTGTATGCTGACCAAAAGGATGCCCCTGAAAACAGAAAGGCAGAGTTTTGGTGTCACATGTCCAGTCCTCTTCTTCACCCTATTGGCTGGTCTAAAATGGTGGGCCATCCCATCAAAACACCAGGTTTGTATATCTTTAGTTATCCATTTCATCATGTTGTTTTTTAAATGTACATGTATATTCTTCTTTTAGCAAATAGTGTAGAAGGGAACCCTTTAAAGGGTACCTGCTGGGAAAGTAATTTACACCTCTTTAAAAAGGTAAGAAAAGAATATTACAAAAGTAGATTAATTGCCACAGCTTGATTTGACCAGTTTGTCTCCCTCAGCTGAGATATGTCTATATGGAAGGAACATTCTTTGAAGAGGGGATGAAACTTGAGGCTATTGACCCACTCAATTTGGGGAGCATTTGTGTTGCCACAGTACAAAAGGTAATTCTAAATTTTTATGCAAATCTATTAACATATGGAATGTCTGTCTGTGTTTGGTCCATGTGTAACTCTCAAACCTCTCACATGGCTGATCTCAAATTTGGAGGATGTCGTTGTAATGGTACGGGTGCAAGCAGTGCGAAGTTTCATGTTATTAGGGCATAAAAAAAGCTGAATCATTGTGACATCATCACTTTGAAGTCTTTGAAGTGTGATTGACAAGTGGATTAGTCAATCAGGGGCAGGCATGGTCTCTCCAGACAGTGGAGAGACCACTATTGCACGACTTTACAATTTCAACTTATCATTGATAAATCTTTTTTTCTAAAATAAATATTTTTGTGACCTTAGAATTTCTTTTTTTTTCTCAGTCTCAGACAAAGTAATCTGTTAATGTGACGGTAATTTGAATCCTAACCAATCTCCTCAGGTACTGTTGGATGGCTACCTGATGGTCGGTATAGACGGCAGCATCCTCGCAGATGGATCTGACTGGTTCTGTTACCATGCCTCGTCTCATGCCATCCTGCCCATCGGCTTCTGTGAGAAGAATGACATAGCCCTCAAAATGCCTGATGGTAAATACCTTCCTTCCTTTTGAGATGTTACTGTCTATAGAAAAAGCCCATGTACTTAATGATGGGTGTTCAATGTGTTGTGTGTCAGGGTATGAATCTGGGACTTTCAGTTGGCCTGATTATCTGAAGGAGAAGAATGCCAAAGCTGCACCAGCACATCTATTCAACTATGTAAGATAGTTTTTTGTTTTACTTGAGGCAAAATGCATACATTATAATGAAACTACAATTTTCAAAAGCCACAATCTTCTGTACTCCTTTAATGTTGATATTGGTACATACTCTGTTCAGGAGTACCCGGGCCACAGCTTTTCCCCCAACATGAAGCTGGAGGCGGCCGACCTGATGCAGCCCAGCCTGGTGTGTGTGGCCACAGTGAGGCGCTGTGTGGGCCGGCTCCTGCTCATCCACTTCGACGGCTGGGAGGATGAGTTCGACCAGTGGGTAGACTGCCAGTCTCCAGACATCTACCCTATTGGCTGGTGCGACCTGGTGGGCTTACAGCTGCAGCCACCCCCCGGCCTAGGTAAAATAACCAGTGTGTTCAATGCAACAAGTCTAAAATTTTCAAGATTCACCTAATGCCTGACCAGGCTACACATCTATCTGGAATGGCTCTCGCTGAAAATGAATGAAACTTATGATCAAAAAAGTAAGAAAAATCTTCACACTGATTGGTCAAAGAGGCACAACAATGGAACAAGCACTAAAATCAAACTTTAGTTAAATCAGTTGTTTTATTGTGAGAGTGTCTTCCTTGTCAGGGATGCACAAATAACTTCCCTTTGCATGTTTTTCAAACAAAATAGTTGGTATTTTTACAAAAATAGGTTGAGGTACTCCTTAGAGTTGCCATGTTTGTTTTGTTTGACACTTGTTTCTACCCAATGCTGCTCTGTGATTGGTCAGTCATGGGAACCTGTTAAAACTAACGCTTTAGCCACAGCTGGAGATGGAAGTTGAACTGTCAAGAGTTTGTGAACTGAGGAATTGAGGAAGAGACCAATTTTTGCATTTCACAAAAAATTATATAAAATAAACTTTGTTGCATATAAGTATGTCTATTGTTTCTTTGCAGACCTGACAGACCAGTCACGAATTAAAAAGTGCAAGCAACACGTGTTTGGAGCAAAAAAGAGTATGTTGTAGTAATAGTGCTTGTGGATGGATACTGTTTGCAAAATTATAAACATTCTAATCAATCTTTTTACATCAATGTGTGTAGAAAAACGTTTTGGGAGGAGACCATCTTCTCAAGTAAACTTTGAAGATGTGGTGCACGACCCGGAAATGGAGGAAGTGCATGGATCATATGAGCCGGACTCTCCTCTTAAAGCTCCACTTATCCAACCCAAAGTGGAGCCAGAAGACCAGCCACAAAGTATGTTAAAACACCATTCAGCATTTTGTATAGACCCTTTAAATTGTTGAATTGAATGTTGTTTTAGTAACTGGAGGCAAAATGATTACATGGCAATGACTTTCTCTCCAGTTGGCGCAGTTCACGTCAAAGTGGAGGAGGTGGAGATGGAGACCCCTATAGACCCAACGCAGGTTTCTTTAAGCCAAATCAAAATTGAGGAAAACCCAGGGATGAGCGTCATGACTGCCACTGTGTCTGGGTGCAACGTGAAGGTGACCGGGGACACTATGGAAGCTTCTGGAGCTTGCGTGGAGGTTTCCGATGCAATGGTTAAAGAATCTGGGGAGCACCACGAAGAGGAGGAAGACCAAATGTTGGAGGAAACGGCACGAGATAGCTATGAATCATACGACAGCAACAGTGACATTGAAGACTCTAGTGATGAACACACAAGCCTAAACCAGGAAAATGAAAATGCAGCTAATATGAATCTATGAGGAGCTATTAATATGACAGGGACTGGCACGTTTGACATAGCTGATGGTTACCGCATTTATTTCCATACTTTTCCAACACTTTTTTATAATGGTTTATTTTGTACAAATGTAAATAGACATGTTTTCTTTTTTTTTTTAAATATAACTTGTGATAAAATTAAGATGCTTACTAATTTGGAAGCTGAATGCCATCTTTGAAAATGGGTGCTTAATGAAATCTTACAACTGTTCAAAATGGGACTAAACATCTAAACTAAAACTCAACCAGGAGGGGTGGGGTTCAAACTTCCTATAATAGTCAGGCGTTTATAATCGGAAACTCCTGGCTGAATCAAGTCTTTTGTGATGTCACCAACTACTTGAATTTACATAGGCCACTGATGGCAGAAGAAACTTACTTAGATGTGGGCGTTTTTGACCAGAAAGTTGCAATGTCACCTAGTTTGCATTAAAGTTACCAAAAATGACTAAGAACAGAAGATGATGCGATTATTCCATCCATCTTCTCCCGCTTAATCCGGCCGGGTCGCGGGGGCAGCACGCTGCCCATTACTCTATGCACCAGACCCTATGAACCCCTCTGCAGGTGGTGAGCCCACAGGAGGGAGGAACTCCTCGCTGGTCCCTTGTTGTACACTGTTCATAGGGTGTTGCTGTTGGGGGGGAAACCGGAGTACCCGGAGGAAACCCATCCAGACACGGGGAGGAAACATGCAAACTCCACACAAACTCCCGGGCGACCCGGGGATCGAACCTGCAACCTTCTTGCTGTGAGGCATGAGTGTTGCCACTCAGCCACCGTGCCGCCACGATGCGATTAAAACACCATATATACAGTTTAGTTCCACTTTAAAATATTTCAAATATGAATGCAGTTCTAACATGCTAGGATTTGCATAACTAAGTCAACAACAATAACTGAAAATGTCATCTCTCAAAACCTTACTACCACATTGCTGATTTATTATGAGCACAGTACTTGCCTGTAACTTTTAACTATGTTAGAAGGTAAAGCAAATGCCTAATTGCAGCAAGTAAATGGTACTGAATGGTAACAGAGAAAAGAAAAGATAAACATTTATGTAAAAATATGTTAATAAATTATGTTTGTGTAATTTGCTATGCCCCAGTAGGATATTTTGAAGTGTGATATGTTACTGAAATTATTAAGATAATTAAATAAGGGATGCACCTGTCCAGCGTTTTCAACTCAGTTCATATACGGTCTATGGTTCCGATGCCGGTTTCAGTACTACAGCTTTAACTATCTGCCGATACCAGTGCAGAGAGATTCATTTCTTTGGAACAAGTTGATCCAAATGTGTTATGTATCAGCTATTTATCTTAGGTAACTACAGAACATTAAACTTTGTGTAAATATAAATTCAAACATGGGACTTTTTGGGCCAAATACAACCAGTAAATTGTTGTTACAGTTACAGTTGTTTCTATTACATTGATTTATACAGTCCCTGACAAAAGTCTTGTCGCTTATCCATTTTGTAGAAACAAAAGGTTATAACTTGACTTTAAATGAATCGATTGGTTTTAAAAATGTCTCATATGAAGCTAAAACCCTCCAAATTATGCTCGATATACTAAAATAAATTTGCTTCACTGAAGAAAGATTGATCATTTAATGAACACAGAAAGGTTGGATTTTGGCAAGACAAAAGTCTTGTGGCCTTGTCATATGATGCACCCAATCCTAGATTACGATAAGAAAGATAAGAAAAAGATCTGAAAAGACTGG